>JWJB01010146.1:0-30714 GCA_000812895.1 Rutstroemia sydowiana | reverse complement strand
GCCTCCGAGAAGCTTAAAAAATCTTATCCGCACAAATACCGGTTCTCCCGACATCGGGTCGGTTACATTTGTTATCTGATCAAATCATCCCCACCTGTTGTATTTTAACTGGTGGCCACAAGGTGAAAATTTTTATCAGATGGAAGAGATAATCTTAATCCTTGTAATGGAGCTGGTTATAATGCTGTAATACTATAGTCAATTAGGCAAGTGGGAAAGTAACGTAGTGGGCTGAACAGGTTTGTGAGTAAGATTTTCTTGTCATTTAACTGTTTTGGGGATTGTGGGAGGTGCGCAAAGTGTTTTAGAGATGGCGAAAAGTCTGGCTCATCGGCGTATTTCGTAACAAAGTGACGAAAGGACTGGGATACATAAATGCCAATGGGAATTATGGGGGTTAACACGTAAAGAGTCGGGTAAAATTGTGGGTGATATGCATGATTTTGATGGTATTTTGGTATGATCCACTCACGCGTCGTGCAGCTGCCGATATGGAATAATGCCTAAGCCCGAAGGTGTAAAATACTCTGAGTAAAAATGATACTCCCATGCTAAATGCAGGACTGTCTAGTTGTAGCATAGTTAATGTTGAAAACCGAGGCGAGAGACGGCGACAGTCATGTCAGACGAGATGCCCAGTATGATCAAATCTTGCCCAACATGATGAGGGATTTTGGGCATAGGTTTTCTTTTTGCTTGCATTTCTATTCCTTGGTATGACGAGGTCCGGTATGCTTTGACAGCTCCAATTCTAATCCATGTTTGTCGTACGAAATCTGTGGTCATGCGTCTTGGTGTATGTTGTGCTGCCACCCCGCAATATTTAATTATTTCCCTGAAAGCCATATAGCACAAACCATGGGATGAATGCTGTGCCACCCAAAGTTCTTTATGGGTGTCTCCATTGATACAACTTGATGTTCTTCAAGCTCGGTTCCTTTTCCTCCGCTTTCCCCGAGGTGGGTATGAAGCTCCGGTATTAGAAATGGAAGCGTTATCGCGATGATATTTCAATTAATTACAATAAGTTTTTGTGGAGTTTGAGTGTCCAGGCAAGAATGTGTCCCTCTGCATTTTCGGCTTCTTCGGTGACCTACATAGTCTGGATAAGAAGCTTTTGTTGCTGAATGCGGCATCTTGCACAAAGTGCATTTGGGGAACTATGAAGTTGAATTTTGAACGCATGAATGAGTATGTACTGTATGAATAAAGAGTACTGTCTAGTTACAGGGAAACCAAAAGGTACTCTGAGCCATACTACATGTAGTATCGAAAATAGGTACTTGTGTCGTTGTTCCGAGTCAGATAGCCTTCGAAGCACAATTCCACAAACCGTTCCTTTGAGGTGAGGTTGACATAAACGTTCAGCAGTCGATTCAATATCGAGCCCACTGTTTACAATGCCGAGATCTTGATCTTTGATCCTGCCACCGTCCTAATCTCAAGCATACCTTAGTTCGTATTGAAAATGTCGAATTGGCTCAGTGATTCGCTCACCAATTGGCGTTATGAGCGAATTACTGGGTCGTAAAGAGATGGTTGAGATTTAACCCTACAAATCTATAATCACAGTGCATTTTAGCACCACGTGGAGAAGTGGTGGTTGCATTGGTTCTTGTATCTCTTACCACCATGCCGGGCTCCCAGCAAGATGGTGAAAGCATGGATGATATCGAGATCCCATCCTTCGCGATCAATTTGGTTTGGAAGCACAAAATTGACAAGTGATCATACAACTTGTCTTTGACTGTATCGATAATCAATTATTATGCGCGAGGTGTAATGATTCCGTATATGGCCCGTCGCCTTAGCTCATCGTCGTTAAGAATCGCATATCAAATAAAGGCAAAATGATCTCGAGCCGTATGTAGTATTGTATAGAAAATCATAGAAGTCCCGATCAGCTTGATCAACATTATGCAGCATTAAAGTGTCCTGACCTAGTAAGAGATGGCATCATGGCATTGAGTCGCCACCTAATCTCGGTTTGAGAGGACTTGCCATAGTACGATTAACATCAACTTTTCAATATCGGGCCAATACTTCAATCATTGACAAATTCTTCATGAACCATCACAAAATTCACTGCGATAGCTGTCGACGGTAGCTGCCGAAATTTGAATACATTCTGTTTGCAGTTGGTCTAACTTATACAGGACATGTCGTCCGTTTGTACTTCGTTAATCCTAGATTAATACTGGGGTACGTACGGAATTTCTCTTACCTTGTAGTTACCGTACCTGACCATCTGATTAGATGAAAATTTCATCTGATAAGATTATTCAACTGTTGTTTCCACTAATCTTACCCAGGTAGATGCTTGTTGGGTCCTGCAATCTGTCAATCTGCCAATAATACGAACTATTGTGGACATCATGTAAGCCTTGGAAAATTCCTTTTTCCAAAGCCAAGCCAATTTGTGATTTTTATGACATTCAGATCTACAGAGAAGCTGACTGACTATCAGCACCTCAAGAGTCGCCATACTTTAGAAGAAAATCATGACTATTTGTTACTCGTCGTCGTGATGGTGATCTTGCCTGTTTACAAGGTTTAAACCGCCAAGTAGAAGGAAAGTTACACAGCAGCTTACTTTTGGCAAATCCGAATCCGACCGATACGTAGGTATACCTCCAGGTGGGTACTTTCTGGACTATATATATAAGGCCCTTCGAATATCGCCATGGTACTTAGATGGTTTTGAATTTTTGATACTCAAAATGCTTTCATTAGTTTCCTCCAGCAGAATGTATGGTAACCTTAGCGATACCAGCAAGGCACGAGAATGAGCTATATCTTGATCATATATACCCACACCACACTACCTTAGGTTCGAAACTAATCCCTCTCTCGCTTGTGGCGCAAATGCGGCATTGCAGCATGCTAACAGAATTCCCAACTACTGTATACGAAAATTAACAATAATTTCTCTGGAATGTCATGTCATCCATCCATCGCCCAATAAATACTTAGATCTTCGACTACGACTCGACTATGACTCGACTATGGATATGTCTCTTGTCGACTTATTACCTACAATTATTTCAATGTACTCCACTATGAAATTTATCTTATCCTAAATTTATCTTAGGTCTCCGTCATTCTAAGTGAATGTACCAAAGCAACGTGCTTGAAAACCTCGCACAACGGATGATGATAACAACTAATTTGCTATCAATTTACCTCATATCACAAGGATTTGCAACTCGCCTTTTACCTTCTCCTAAAAGTTATTTTAATCACTTATGATGGAATAATGAAAAGGCCTCCGAGAAGCTTAAAAAATCATTCTATCCACTTTAAAGATTTATTCGTTCTATCTCCACCATTTTATGCGGTACTAGTTTGGTACAGTACGAGGGCCTAGCGATACAGAGCCTGCCCTTTCATGCCTGGCCTGGCTTTGATCCTTCAATACTGGGTAAATGGTACACTATCACATCCACCACTTTTTGCTATAGGTACTTAGGTAGGTACCAAATTGACTAATATAATAGTATTAAGCACCATTTTCTGTTCGTCGCTCTTTTATGATCAGGTAGTACCTAGGATTACATCCAATCAAATCGCTCCAATTACCAAGCAGTACCATTGACTGCTAGCATCTCAATACAATAAGTTCATAATCCCCATCGAAATCAGTCGCCGAACGCCCATAGAATCGACATCCTTTGACCAGTGGAAATATTGATTTGTTTACACTTGGAAGTATCGTGAAATCTGGTAGAAAAATCCGAACTCGAGATTTATCATGGACGCAAAGATATCTAGTTTGAATGACCCACCAACGGTACTTCCTGGTCCGCAGCTTTTGCATGAGCTAATACGATGGGACATGCATAGCGAAGCCTGTGCGATCGATTTCACTAAACACGAGAGGAGAGAACGGTACACTTATCGAGACATACAGTCTTGTGTAGCATCGCTCGTTACACGAATTCAATCAATATTGAAACAAGGGGAGATACGCGAACAGCAACAACACATAGTTCCAATTCTACTACCCCAATCTCCTGGATTATATATTTCGCAGCTCGCAATATTACAATCTGGGGGAGCGTTCTGCCCTATAAATTTAGATGCACCAAAAGAAAGAATTAAATTCGTGGTTGGTGATGTGTCTGCGAATATCATTATTACCACTTCGGAATTCAAAGATGTTGTCTCTTGGGAAAATGGTCCGGAGATCATTATTGTGGACGAATTTCCAACGATTTCACAGGAGAATAATGTTGGTAAATCACGTGCGACGAGGAGTAACGACCTTGCATATGTTATGTACACCTCTGGCTCGAGTGGTACTCCAAAAGGTGTCGCAGTCAGTCATCTTGCCGCGTCGCAATCCCTATTGGCGCATGAAAGTCTCATACCCCCTTTCGAACGATTTCTCCAATTCGCTGCACCATCCTTTGACGTCTCGGTGTTCGAAATCTTCTTCCCACTCACAAGAGGTTGCACCTTGGTTGGATGTGACCGCAATCAGTTGCTCAACAACCTACCTGGCATGATTTGCAGTTTGAACGTAGATGCTGCGGAGCTAACTCCAACAGTAGTTGGAGCGCTATTGCAAAAAAGGTCCAATGTTCCCGGTCTGAAGTTACTGTTGACGATCGGAGAACCGCTGACTCGGCCAATTGTGGAAGAATTTGGCGGATCCGACACGAAAGAGAGCATATTATACGGAATGTACGGTCCAACCGAGGCAGCAATACACTGTACCATTAGTTCGAAGATGAGTGCCGATACAATGGCTAATAATATTGGCATCCCTTTCGAAACAGTATCTGCTTTCGTTGCGGAAGCCTGTTCGGATCCTGAGCAGTATAATAATATTCGACTACTTCCACCTGGTGAACTGGGAGAACTAATTCTCGGTGGACCACAACTAGCGCAAGGGTACCTCAACCGAGAAGATCAAAACAAAGCAGCTTTCGTGAGTGCGGATGGCAAGAGCTACTATCGGACTGGCGACAAAGCTAGAATCCTTGATAATGGTACCATCGAGATCCATGGGCGTATGAGCGCTGGACAAGTTAAGCTGAGGGGTCAAAGGGTCGAACTTGGGGAGATCGAAGATGCCATTTATAAGCACCCTGGCATCAAAACAGTTGTGGCAATCGTCATGGGAAGTGTGTTGATCGCGTTTGCTTTAGCCGACAATGACACATTACAATCAAATGAAATATTGGACACTTGCTCGCGCTGGCTACCTAATTTCATGATTCCCAGCGAAATTGTTCTCCTTCGCCAGTTTCCTTATTTACCATCTGGCAAAGTAGACAAGAGGAGATTAGAGTCTGATTTTCAACAAGAACGCAGATATGACAATAACACTACGGACTCAAACCCAGTTGGAGTGCTTGTGGATAAAGTGCTTCAAGAGATACTCGGACCATTCCCCTCCAGTATGCGCCTTGCTACAGCTGGCCTTGACTCGCTAGTTGCTATCAAGGTAGCCGCGGGACTTCGATCGCAAGGATTCAACGTAACCACTTTAGCAGTACTACAAGCTGAAACGCGAAGCTCACTCATAGAGGTTTGCGAGACATCGGCCGATGAACCCTCTTCTCCAAATATCAACACCCCAGTAACGGATTATGAAGATGCATATCTTGATCTTGATGGTGGCTCTCAAGATGTCGAAATTTCGTTGCCATGTACCCCACTCCAAATCGCAATGCTAGCAGAGTCTACTCACTCTCAAAAATCATACCGAAACCGGGTAGAGCTGGACTTACCTGGTATATTTGATTCTAAGCTTCTGCGCTCAAAATTCCACGATCTTGCCATGCACAATCCCATTCTCAGGACTGGTTTCAGAGAATCTTCCGATAATGCTGGATACACACAGTTCGTTAGAAAGTCGTTCCCAGACTCTCAACTCGAAGATGTAGATGCATTCACCTCTTTTGACGATACCGGAATCATATCCTTACAGTACCCAATAAGATTTGAGATGCTTCCCATGCACGAATCCACTAAAGTCTTGATCCACATACATCATGCGCTTTATGATGCCTGGTCATTAGAGCTCCTACTTGATGACCTTGACCAACTTCTAAGAGACGAGTCTCCTTCTCCTAGGCCATCTTTTGCAGAAGTTGTGTATGGCTATACAGATGGATCGCTATGTGCTGACCCTTGGGCTTCAAAGGATTACTGGAAAGACCACCTAGCAAACTTGGAGCTCAGAAAGATGCCCTGTTTTCATCCGAACAAAACGACCACAACTGGCTTGGCGGTGGCTCATCTTCCGACCCAATTGAGGACTTCAGAAATAGACACCGTCGCGAAACGCATGGCTGTTAGTCCGCAGGCCATATTCCAGGCTGCATACTCGCTCATCTTAAGTTCCTATCTGGGCTCATCTGACGTATGTTTCGGTACAGTCTTTTCGGGAAGAACGTTACCAATTGCGGGAATTGAAAACATTGTTGGGCCGTGTCTAGCAACGTTACCGATCCGTGTTGATACTTCAGCAGCTTCCACATTACAAGATCTTATACAAGAACTTCACAGTACGAGTAGAAAACATCTTGGGCATGACACACTTCCACTCCGGGATATCCGGGCTGTCAATGGTCTGGGACCCAGTCAAGCGCTTTTCGACACACTTATCATTTGGCAGCAAACTCTTCACAATAATGACCATGCCAGGAAACACGTTGTACTTGTTGAGCAAGCAGATCAGTTAGAATTTGCTTTAACCCTGGAAATTACACCTACGTCTGGTAACATTGAAATCAAAGCCAATTACGAACAATCGGTATTTCCAGCTTCCCAAATTGAGATGTTTCTCCGGCAACTTGAACAAGTTACTAAGTCGATGATAATGGATGTGAATAAACATCCAGGCAATGTTTTTCACGATCTTGAATCCGATGTTCTTTCGATACAAAACTCTGCTCCAATCACAGAATTGGGCGTGGAAACTCTTACTACTCCCGTGGAAAGAATCGCCAAACAAGATCCTCATCGTCGAGCGATTGCATTTGCCGATCAAATCACGCCAGAAGCCTCCAAGATTCGATATATGACTTACGCCGAATTGAATGCCCGTGCAAATCAGTACGCACACTGTCTCATCCAAGAGCAATTGCTTCCAGATGAAATTGTTTGTATATGTCTGGAGAAAAGTCATGAATTGTATGCCTCAATTCTTGCTGCTGGTAAAGTGGGTGCTGGGTATTTGCCGGTAACTCCAGATGTACCGCAGGAGCGATTACAGCATATTCTAAAGCAAGCACGAGTCAAGGTTTTGATTGGACATTCTACTTCACGGCCATTGTTACAAAACTTCAACAACATAACAACACTATATGTTGACGAGTTAGACTTGAATAAGTTTCCAACCCGGAATCTGACTTCTGCGTTCAGATCAGAGCGTCTGGCATATTGTGTGTTTACGTCAGGGAGTACAGGCACTCCGAAAGGAGTCCTTGTCACACAGGGTAATCTGCTAAGCAATTTGGATGTATTAGAGGAGATATACCCGGCATCGAAAGAATCTCGATTACTTCAATCATGTTCTCAAGCTTTTGATGTTTCCGTCTTCGAAATATTTTTCACTTGGCGAATTGGCGGATGTCTTTGTTCCGCAACCAAAGACGTCCTCTTCCAGGATATTGAACATACCATTCGAGTTCTTGATGTCACCCACTTAAGTATGACACCGACTGTTGCTGCCCTAGTCCACCCTGGAAATGTTCCAAAAGTTGAGTTTCTTGTCACAGCTGGAGAAGCTGTGACACAAAAGGTCTTCAACTCATGGAGCGATCATGGACTCTACCAAGGATATGGTCCCAGCGAGACCACAAACATTTGCACCGTCAAGCCAAATGTGACAAAAGACGATCACATCAATAATATTGGATTGCCTATGAAGAATACGTCTGCCTTCGTAATTGCCCGTAGTCCTGAATTCTCCCTAGTCCCTCGAGGTGGCGAGGGAGAATTCTGTTTTGGTGGCTCTCAGGTCTATAGAGGGTACATGGATGAAGCTCAGAATATAGGGAAAATAGATCATCACCCTGAATTTGGCCGTCTGTACAGAAGTGGCGACTTTGGGCGAATTATGCCAGATGGGTCTCTTCAATTTTCAGGTAGAAAGGATGATCAAGTCAAAATTAGGGGTCAGCGAGTCGAACTTTTGGAGATAAACAATGTTCTTCTTTCTTTACCGCACGTCAAAGATTGTGTAACAATGGTCATTTCGGTTGGCAACGATTCACAGCGATTAGTCTGCTTTTGGACTACAGGAGCAGATGATCTCAACGAACTATCTACCCTTGTGCCTGAAGCGGACATTCTTGAAGTTCTTTACAAGGAACTTGAGGCAAAGCTTCCTCATTACATGGTACCATCTGCTTTGATACCTGTTTCACAGCTCCCACCTACCACGCAAGGAAAAATTGACAAACGTCGTTTGGTGCAACTTTATGAAAGTTTGGAGGTTAAGTATTTAGATTTGACCACGAAGGCGACCAAATCCTCGATTGATCATGCATGGACCAGCCTGGAGCTTGAGATATGCCGAATCCTTGCACTTCTTACCAAGACTTCCGTGGATGAAATCAGTCCTGAAACATCATTTTATAGTCTTGGGATTGACTCGATTTCCGCCATTCCCTTCGCCAGATCTATCCGTGAAGCCACCAATCACCAGGTGGAGATATCTGACATCCTGAAATATTCCTCAGTGTTGAGATTAGCGGAAAGGATATCTGTCTCTGAGATGTTGGAGCCCGTCGCATCATGGGCCGACACAACTTTTGATCTTGATCAACCATTTGTTGACTCTACTAATGCTCAATTTGAAAAGTTGGGAAGAACAGTACAATCCATCACTCCATGTACTCCATTACAAGAGGCAATGCTATCTGCAGCAGAGTCTTCATCAGGAGGTGCATATAGCAATCATGTATTGTTGAACATTTCTGCTGATGTCAATAAACTCGCTACTTGTTGGGAGGAGATGGTTCGACGACACGAACTACTGCGTACATGTTTTGTTCAAACCGATATGCCACAGTACCCTTATGTTCAGGTTGTATTAGAGAAATTCCAAATCGAGTTTTGTACCCTCGCAGCAAATACTATGGATGATGCTATTCACAAGATTGAACGTCTACTATCAAGCGCTGAATCTACCCCTCCTTACAGTCTTCACCTTGTCAGCCTTAATGGCCAGCAACAATTGGTTATATCAATGCATCATGCCATGTATGACGGAGCTGCATTGAATGTTCTGTACGACGAGATTGAGAGATTGTATCGACAGCAATTACCTTTGCCACCTCTCGTCTCCTTCACTCCGTTCCTACAATACATTGCCTCGGTCGATATTTCAGTTTCCGACAACTTCTGGGAATCTATCCTTCATGGATATCATCCGCTTCCATTTGAACTAGCGAACACCAAATTTGCAGCTTCTCATCACACTCCAAAAGTGCAGCAAATGACTGCCAGAGTTTCACTTGGGTGGATAGAAGATAATGCGAAAAACTCTAGCACTACTCTCCTAGCGGCCTGTCATGCTGCATGGGCTGCCGCCATGTGTGAAGAACTTTCGTGTTCTGATATCTGCTTCGGCAATGTTGTCAGCGGTCGTACTATCCCAGTTGACGGCATTGAGAACTTGGTTGCTCCATGTTTCAATACCATACCGGCAAGATTGAAAGATGTTCACAAACTCACTTACATTGAGGCATTTCGCACCCTGCAGACAATGAACGCCAATTCCCTACCGTTTCAATTGACGCCATTGAGACGACTACAGTCAAAATATAGCTCCGATGGGCTTCGTTTATTCGATACCTTATTCATTCTCCAGCAGCCACCGAAAGAACTTGATGCATCTATTTGGTCCATTGTAGAGGACATTGGTGCCATGGACTTTCCTCTTGTTTGTGAGGTCGTACCAAATCACAACACCGATACTCTTGAAGTGGTTCTCCATTCAAACACCCCACTGTTCTCAGATGGCGATCAGCAGCGAATACTCGAAAGCTTTGCAAATATTCTTGTAGCTGCGCTTGAAAACCCACGACGCCAGATTGTTTCTTCAGCTAAGAAAGCACAAATATTTGCTAAAACAGAGGAGCGAGAAAAGAACAGATCGAAACTTATCAAAGACGAAAGTCAGAATATTACCATGAGCGCAAAAGAGTTGGAAGTTCGCGATGTTATCTCCAAATTTACAGATGTACCTGTGGAAAACATATCCCGAGACGTAAGCATATTCAGACTTGGGCTGGATAGTATTAGTACAGTGCAAGTCGCATCTCGCCTCAGGAGCCTCGGGTACAAGATTTTGGCTGGTGATATTCTTCAGCACCCCACCATTGCTCAAGTGTCAGCTTTCCTTGACACAGCTCAGACTAGTGAAACTATCAAAGAAGCGAGATTTGACTTTGTTGCATTTGATGCGGAGAATCGCGATGCAGTATGCTCCCGGAACGGTATTGCACCAACTCATGTCGAAGCTATCAGGCCTTGTACTGCCGTACAGCAGGGTATGATTGCGCAATGCTTACACTCTGGTGGAAACGAGTATATGAATAGCATCTCGCTAGAGTTATTGCCAGATCATTCAGTGAAAAAGGTTAAGCTTACATGGATTGAGCTTTGCAACGTTCATGAGATGCTGAGGACTGGATTCGCCCAGACAGACGATTCGCGAAATCCCTTCGTGATGGTCACATATTCATCTGATTCCTTCGAGCTTCCGTGGTTCGGGCCAAGTCAAGTCCCATCAAATGGTGTGAATAATCTTCGCAGTCCATGGAGCTTGATTGTTACAGAAGTCGATAGCCGAACAGTACTCAAATTCACCTCACATCATGCTCTTTATGATGCCCAGTCTATGCAGATGATTTTCTCAGACTTCGCAAATTTGTATGAAGCGGAAAAAGTCCCCAGCCGACCAAAGATCAACTTGATACTGGACTCTATACTCCTTGCATCGGGCCAGGACCAAGATGAAAAGAAGGCCTATTGGACACGAGAAGAGAGTAAAATCGTGGTTAATAAATTCCCCGATCTAACTCCACTGCGTGTGATGGAATCCAGCAGTGCAGTTCATGAGATCCAATCTACCTCTTCAATCGAAGATCTAGAACGAATTTGTCGGAATCTCGGTGTCACCATGCAAGCGGCAGGACAGGCGACATGGGCAAGGATGCTGATGGCGTACACCGGAGAGATTACCACTACCTTTGGTATGACCCTTTCAGGAAGATCCGTCTGTGATGGCGCGGATGCCATTGCATTTCCAAGTATTGTCACACTTCCAGTCAACTGCAGTGTCACCGGTACGAACGCAGAATTGTTAGCACGAACCATGTCTGGAAATGCGCTTCTACACAAGCATCAATTCACACCGCTTACATCAATCCAAAAATGGTCAGGTAATCCAGAAGGGAAACTTTTCGACACGTTATTTGCCTATCAAAAGTTGCCTAGTGAAACAAATACTCCCAGTCCGCCATGGAGGGTCGTGGATGAAGAAGCTAATGTCGATTATGTTGTATCACTGGAGGTTCAACCGACTGCAAATGGTGCATTAGTGCTGCGATTGACTTTCAGAGAGGACCTCATCCCCAAAGCACATGCGGAACTCCTTCTCCAGCAATATGACGCATTGCTTTTGAATACACTCCGAAACCCTGAACATCCGTGTGATGTAGCGCCAACCATTGGAAATGATCTTCTTTCAATTACACCTGCTGAGCACCTAACGCTTCCAGATAATGTAACACTTCTACATCAATATGTTGAGAGGGGCGCACGGTATTGGCCAGATAAGGTTGCGCTAGAATTTGCAACTTGTCTGGAACCGGGCAAGTTTGCAAGCCAGAAATGGACTTATCAACAACTTGACTGCGAGGCCAACAGAGTTGCCCAATTAGTTCAAAGTCGAGGCGCTGGCACTGGAGATATCATTGCTATTTGCTTTGATAAGTGTGCCGAGGCATCGTTTGCAATTATTGGTATTATGAAAGCCGGCTGTGGTTATCTCGCATTGGACCCCAATGCTCCAGCCGATCGTTTGAATTTCATCATCAAGGACTCACTTGCAAAGATGGTCATTACGGCAGGCAAGCCAGCTCAGAGTATAATGTCCTCCACCGACGGCGAGGTTATCGATATAAGTGATTCTAGTGTTCTTCAAGCTTTCAACGGTCAGCCGTTACAACTCCAAAGGGAAATATCACCACAAGATGTCTCTTATTGCCTGTATACGTCTGGAACAACTGGTACTCCCAAAGGATGTGAGCTTACTCACGAGAATGCTGTACAAGCGATGTTAGCATTCCAAAAGTTGTTTGAGGGCCATTGGACAAAGGAATCGAAGTGGCTACAATTTGCATCCTTCCATTTCGACGTCAGTGTCTTGGAACAATTTTGGAGTTGGAGCGTTGGAATTTGTGTCGCCACCGCTCCCAGAGACCTTATCTTTGAGGACATACCAGGCGCCATTCGTGAACTCGGTATTACGCATATTGATCTTACACCTAGTCTTGCACGTCTTCTTCAACCTGAAGATGTTCCATCTTTATGGAAAGGAGTTTTCATTACTGGTGGTGAACAACTCAAGCAAGAGATCCTAGACGTGTGGGGCGAAATTGCTTGTATCTACAATGGCTATGGTCCAACGGAAGCTACAATTGGTGTCACCATGTATCCGCGGGTTCCCAAAAATGGTAAGCCAGCCAATATCGGTCCACAGTTCGAGAACGTAGGATCCTTCGTCTTGAAACCAGGTACAGGTATTCCTGTGCTACGTGGCGCCATTGGAGAGCTTTGCGTCTCAGGGAAACTCGTCGGTAAAGGTTACCTCAATCGTCCAGATTTGACAAAAGAACGATTCCCGACTTTGGAACGCTTTGACGAACGCGTATACCGCACTGGTGATCTCGTCCGTATTCTACATGATGGTACATTCATGTTTCTTGGCCGTGCCGATGACCAAGTGAAGTTGAGAGGGCAACGTCTCGAATTATCCGAAATCAATGAGGTTGTCAAAAAGAGCCGAACCGATGTTGATGAAGTTGTAACGTTGGTACTGAAGCACAATACTCAGGCAAAAGAGCAGCTCGTCACATTCTTCATTGTTACTGATCAGGGTGATGAGAATATTGAGGATGTGATCTCAGTGATGAGAAATGCCTGCAAAGCACGACTTCCAGGTTACATGGTCCCCACGCATTTCGTTCCTATCAAAGCACTACCACTCAACGCAAATAACAAGGCGGATACCAAACAACTTGCCGCTCATTACAACACACTAAGTGTAGATGATCTTCAGAGGTTGAGTCGCTCGAGCTCGAACGATAAAGAATGGAATGGAGCTGAAAGAAAAGTACTCGATGTTATCGCCCAAATAATCGACATCGAGACATCAGTTCTGAAGCGAGACACTAATATCTTCGAGTTGGGTCTTGATTCGATTTCAATGATTGCCTTTTCTCGCGCTCTTCAAAATGCAGGATACGAGAATGCCAAGATTTCAGTGGTCAAAAGTCATCCTTCAATGGACCAATTAGTCACAGCCATAATTTCGAAGTCATCGGATCAAAGCAGAGAGAACGAATATCTCGTAGCAGCTCAAGGTATTGTTGCTTTTTCCCAGAGGTACATTCTGAGTATTTGTGGTGATCTTGGCGTAGAAGCTTCGGAGATTGAGTGTATCGCTCCATGTACACCGGTCCAAGAGGGAATGATTTACAAGTTCCTCGAAAGCGATAGCCCACTATACTTCAACAAATTCAGGTATCAATTACCAGATGGTGTCGATATTGAAAATCTTCTCATGGCATGGAAAACTCTGACAGCAAAGTTGCAAATCTTGAGAACCAAATTCGTTGCGACGGACGATGGATTCGCTCAAGTTGTGATGAAGTTGCAAGATGGCGCGGATAATGTATTGCGCAACTACGAAATGATGGAAAAGACACAGGCATTGAAATCTGCTTGGGCGTTCAGTATCTCGGAATTCCCACATCAAAAAGTCTTGGAGCTGACGATGTTCCATGGACTTTATGATGGTAATAGCATGAATATGATGCTGACTCACCTAGTCGATGAGTATAAGAATGTCGCAAATATCGAATACGGTCCGTCGTTCCACTCATCATTATCTCATGGGCCGTTGGCGAAAAATGCTGGAGCCGAAGGATTTTGGAAATCTCACCTGAACAGCTGGGCTTATCATCCAATTCCCTGTTCACACGAGGCATCGATAGATGTAGTCGCAACAAGCCACCTCAAGAATCTGGATGGTTTTGAAGATGCGCGGAAAAGTCTAGCAGTCGCACCACAAGCGATGATCCAAGCAGCATGGATATCGATTCTACAATCCATCGTCTCGCCAAATCTGACGATAGGAATTGTGACATCCGGACGAGCGATAGATTTTGACGGTGCGGAACAGGTTATCGGACCACTTTTCAACACAGTTCCTTTCCATATCTCTGTTGCGTCGGGTACGAGCATGTCAACTCTCATACAACAATGCCATGAGTCCAATATGAAGACCCAGGATTATCAACATACACCATTAAAGGACATACAAAAGTGGAGTCCAGCGAGATCAGGAGAGTCGTTGTTTGATTCTTTGTTCGTGTTCCAGCGCCCAGAGAAGAACGACGATAAATTTGCAATGGGAATTTGGGAGGAAATTGATGATGAGAATATTGCCGATGTAAGTTTAAATTCGTGATGTTTAAGAAAACCTAGGTACTAATACGCGTATAGTATCCGTTAGCATTTGAAGCTACTTTGAATCACGATAATACGGAGCTTGCATTGACCATTGTTGCTAAGGGATCTGTTATGACGCAAGAAGAAGCGAATAATCTCTTGGAGCAGATGAATACTGCCTTAGGAAGTATCCTGGCAGGTGCAGACCAAACCATCACAACAAATTTGCAGCCCGATATATCTGAGCAAAGAGTTGTCTCAATGGCAGAGCAAACCTCTTTGCCGAATGCCCAGCATTCCACGACTTTTGAATGGACAGAACAAGCCAAGATTATTCGCCATGAAATCTCATTACTTGCCAACATAGATCACGACACGGTCCAAGAGCACTCGTCGATCTTCGAACTTGGACTGGACAGTATTGATGTCATCAAACTATCTACCCGAATCAGAAAACAAGGCATTCACGTTCCTGTCAGCACAATCATCAAACTCCAAACAGTGGCAAATATATGCTCGCAGATACAGACTTCTGAAACCAAAGATGATGTTTCGTCTGGAAAGAAACTCAGCGAAATTAGCCAGGAGCTGAGAAGCTATCTTCAAGGTAGTCTGCCTGATGATGTTGAAGATGTATTACCAGCTACGCCGTTGCAGCAGAGCATGGTGAATGAGATGGTTAGGTCTGGGTTCACTCGGTACTTCAATATTGAGTTCTTTGAATTAGACCAGGGTATTGACCAGGAGAAATTGAGGCAAGCCGTGGACATTGTGATTTCAAAATCGCCAATCTTGAGAACGGCATTTGTTGAGGTTCACGATCCTCAATCCATTGTGAGCTACGCACAAATCGTGTACCGGGAATCGCCAAAATCCACCCTCAGCATGGTAGCCGATCCGATGGAAAACATACAGCAATTCATGATGAGAGTAAACGGAGAGTTAATATCGTCAGCATCGGTAGATCATGATCTATGTCAAGTGAATTATACCTCGATTGCCGGGAATAATTACATGATCATGGCAATCTCACATGCTCTCTATGATGGCAGATCACTTAGGGCCATCCATGAAGATATCCGAAAAGCATATTTGGGTATAGAAATTCATCGACCCGATACCTCGCCATTCCTCGAACAAGTTTTCAGATCCACTACAGATGAAGCAAAGACATTCTGGAAAACCACACTTTCAAACCTACCAGCAGCAAGCCTCCCAAAGAAAGAGATTCTAGAATTAGCTAGTTACGATGTGCATCGACTAGAAAAGCGCTCTCGAATCTCACTCAAAGATATTGAAGCCGTGTGTAAATCTTCACGAATCACTTTACAAACCCTGGGACAAACATGTTGGGCCCTAGTTCTTTCACAACTTATGGGTCAACTAGATGTCGTTTTTGGATCAGTTCTCTCCTGCCGTGATACCGAAGAAGCAGATGAGGTAATGTTCCCATTGATGAATACGGTGGCCGTTCGATCGGTCTTGCATGGAAGCTTGGGTGACATGTTGAAATACATGCAAGAAATGAGTCACACTATTCGACAATTCCAACATTTCCCATTGGCAACAGCTCAAGTGTATGCCATGGGATCGAGGGATCAACATAGAGAAGATACGACTTTATTCGATACGCTATTCATCTACCAAGGTAGAAGAGCATGGCAAGAAAATGATTCCTTGTACAAATCTGTGGGCGGGAAGGCCGATGTGGAATTCCCAGTTTGTGTGGAGATGGAAATAGTGGATGATGAGTTCCTTGCTTGGACTACGGCTTGTAAAGCTATTGCGAGAGATGAAAAGGAAACGGAAGAGTTGCTTAGTATGCTGGATTCGGTGCTTGAACGAATCGTTACTGATACAAAATCTCCAGTCATCACCGCAGATGCTGAAGGAATCTCTATTTGCGGACTACCCAGATTCCAACCAAAGGATGCCAAATCTACCGTTGATCATGATAAACAGCTCGCGAAGGCGCCGGGTGCGCATACCCAATGGTCTGAAACGGAGCTGCAACTTAGGAAAGCTTTGCATACTATTTCTGGTGTAAAGGAAGAGGACATACAAAAGGATTCTACAATCTTCCATCTTGGCCTAGATTCCATTCTGGTTCTTAAACTGCCGGCACTGTTGCGAAAAGACGGGATTCACCTACATGTGTCTGATATTTTGCGCTACTTGACGATTGAAGATATGGCGGAGCATGTGAAGACACAGCAACAACAGGAATTTCAAGATCAAGTCGATGATAAGAATGAGGTGATTGATATTGATTCTATTCTTTCCGCAGCCACACCTTCACTCGATTCTTCCGTTATCCAAAACCTAGAGAAGGAAATGGGAGAAATTCAATACATGATGCCGGTTACTGCAGGTCAACTATTTATGCTTCGACACTGGCAAAATACCGAAGGAGCATTGTTCTATCCAACATTCAAATACAGAATCTCATCTTCTTCTCTGAATAGAGGAAAATTGGAATACGCATGGAAAACATTGTTACAGCAGCATGATATTCTACGTACAGGATTCGTGGAGACAGATCAAGGATTCGTGCAAATTGTTTACAAACACCCAAAGAATGAGATTGTGTATCTTGGTGCAAATCTCGGAAATATGCCTGCACGAATTGATTGTCCACCTTTGGAATTGCTCTTGGAGGAAAAGAAATCGGATGATGGAGATATATATGTGGAGTTAGGAATTAGAATTCATCATGCGTTGTATGATGGAATCAGTATTGGGATTTTGATGAAGCAGCTTCAGGATCTCTATCAAGAAGATGGGTATTCTCTCCCGGCTCCGACGTCCAGTTTTAGGAGCTTTGTGGCTAGAACGACAAGGGCTAGGGATTTGTCGACGACGAAGGATAGGTGGGTGGAGTATTTGGGTGGGGTTGATTCTTCTGCATTTGCATCTGCAACGGCGGAATCTCAAGGAAGTGGTCAACAACATGGCAAACGCAAACGTACGGATGCGCCTGCAATTACATCTACTTCTCAGACTGCGGAAATCCAAGCCAATGGTGAAAATATCCCCAAACGCAAACGTGTCGACGAAGACATTGGTTCTTCTGGAACGACCGTGGAAATAGTCTGTTCCTCATCACCATCTATACCCACCGAAATACAACAAGACAATCAAAGGCAACCACGAACCAGCAACAAAACCAAACCAAAACGAGTAGAAGTTTTCCACCCCTCTCTTCCAGTTCCCAAACTCGCAGAACAAGCGAGAAAACTAGGTGTTGCAGTGGATCACATACTACTCAGTGCCGTTTCCGCATCCAAATTATGTGAAACGAATGGAAAGACGAATAAGATCATAGGACTATATCTCGCGAATCGTGCTGCATTCGGTGAGGATTTATCGGCATTGGCTGCACCTACATTATCTCTTTTGCCGTTGAAGATTTCTTCAAGTGTAAGTGGGAGTTCAATTGTTGATCAAGTTGGTATGGCAGAAATAGCTAGGGGGATTCAACGGGATTTAGGGATGTTGAGTAAGGATGGTGGGGAGATGATGACTGTTGGGTTGGATATGATAAAACGGTGGACAGGGGTGGAGGTGGGGGTTTGGGTTAATATTTTGAGGGATGTGGGTGATGTTGATGCTAAAGGAGATGGTGAGGTGGAAAGTGTGTTTAAACAGGTTGTGGATTTTAGTGAGAGGGGGGCGGTGGTTGATCTTGATGTTGTTGAGATTAAAAACCAAGATAGTGCTGGTGCTGGTAAAGATCATGGTGCCTTCGGAGTAAGTCTTTCTTTTTTCCTTCTTTCCCCTTGCCCACCCTCCACATTACCTCCCATAAAGGCCAAAAGAACAAGAAAGCTAACGAATCCCTCCCAAACACAGCCATCAATAGACATAGAAATGCGCTACAACCCGCACACCCAAACATTAGACATTGGGGTTTTTGGACCAGAGGAGTTGGTACAAGTAGAGGATGCGAAGAAGTGGATTGGTGTATTAGGGGGATTATGGTGTTAAGATGGTGGTTTATTTATCTTTTTCATTTTGAACTACCTTTTCTTTTTTTTTGGATATCGGAACAGTACAGTTAGTCGGTATGTTCGCCGGAGTTTGAATTGGTATTCGAATTTGGAGTAGATTTTAGATTTTGAATGTTTCTTTAGTTTAGCTTTTTGCTTTAATCAATTTCAAGTTCTTTGAACTTCGCCTACTTGTGCTTTTGGTTTTCTTTCTTGGGCTATTGGAATTTGATTAACATGCTATATGGATTGTATTGCTACTTATTTATTATAAAGGAAATTACCTTTACATCTTCTGGAGTGGTGTGATATGTTTATTAAATCCTATTCAGATCATTCCATTCCATCTCATCCCATCTCATCCCATCTCATCTAATGCAGCTGATTTTTACAGAATCTATACTTCTTACAATGATAAGTGAAGTGCGGAGACCCAAAACTCAGTATGTTGAGCTCATTGCCTGGTGAGCTTTGCTTCCCTATCATCTCCCAACGATGCGAGCCCCATTTTCTCCCACAATTAAATTCATTTCCAGACTCCGCAAACGTAAAAACAAAATCAAGAATATAACATCATCATCCAAATGTCCTTTAGCTAGCTCACTGAACTACCCTAAAATTCTACAACAACACACTTGCCCGCAAAATACCTCGCCCTTTCTATTTTATACAATAATCGAAGTAAAAGTTTCATGATATGATGTTTATCATCCCAAGCCATCCATATCCCAATTATCCATCCTCTCATGCATGTATAAAAGTATATCCATCCGCATCCACCGAGTGGGATAGTAATCATCAACGCCAACCCAGATGCAATGATCAAATGCACCTTAACCAAGCCCTGCCGCCGTACCATATGTAACCGTCCAGCCATCCACTTCTTTCCCATGTTATATCATAGCTCCGTTTATACTACTAAAACCCATCCAGCTTACTCAAAAACTCCCTCACTCTTGGCAATTCAATATCCCTCTCACTATCCACCGCTCTCGCCAACCCCTCAATCACACCATCCACCTTGTCCACCTCGACTTTCGTACATAGACTTATAATTTTCTTGAACTTTGCTATCCTGCCACTATCTTTGTTCTTTAGATCATGCACGCTGCGTTCCAGAACCTCATTGTTGCCTTTATAGGCATTTAATTGCGCTTGAAGGATGTTTATAGAAGGCAACTGTTGTACTGGCTCTTGTTTTTGTGTTTCGTCTTCGGATATCGGAGGAGGGATATAGCTTTTATCAGCATCCCCAGGGTTCATATCGGCATCGTTTATGGGATGGTTGAGCTGTTGTTGAAGTTGCAGGAGTCGAACTGATTCTTCTTCTGCAGCTCGGGTCAGGTTGGCGATTTTTAGTGCTCGTTCTTCACGTTGCCTTTTACGTTCTAGTCGGACTTCGAAAGCTCGTCGTTCTTCACCGGTTCTGGCACATGCCTCGCGAAGTTTGTTTTGTATCGAGTCTATTTGAAGTTGTTTGGCTTCCACTTCCTTGTTGAATTCATCCACAGAGGACTGAAGAACGGCGGATATTGCTTGAAGATGTTAGTTCGATCATAAAATTATAAACATGAGAACTTACAGTCAATGATTTCACCACTGGTTTCACGTGTAACTTTTCCGGCCCTCTTATCAGGATTCCCAAAACTTCCTGCATTGTCTCCAACACCTAGTCCATCGATGAAATCCATTGGACATAATTTGGAATGATTAGGAATTGAAGGATCAGCACCAACTTCACGAAGCTGGGAGATAATACTCTTATTCCCAACCCTAGCAGCAATGTTCAGAGCTGTGTCTCCAGATTGGTCTTGTGCATTGACCATCTCTGACATGAATCGACCAATATCCATCGCGTGAGTGTTTGTTGGTCCATTTGCCTGTTGTGAGCTACCCTTTCGGACAACGAATTCGAGAAGCGATTCAAGATAGTATTTGCTTGCGGGGCTGCGGCCTCGGACTGCTGATGTAACTGCGATATGATGTAGGACTGTTCGACCACGATTGTCTTGAAAACCAATTGTAGGTCCGAGTAGTTCCAAAAGGTCAGGAAAGCTACCTTGATCCAGGTTGTTCGCAACACAACATGCCCTCATTAACGCCGTTTCACCCCTAAGATTGACCCGGTATATACTAGCACCAGATTGAATGAGCTTTTGTAGCACTGGTATGCGAGCTAAAGTGGCGGCCCAGATGACAGCGGTGTTGGCAGACTTGTCAATTGGTATATCTAGCTCCAAACCAGACATACTGCTAAATAATTCATGATCATTGTACTCGTTCTTTCCAAGATAGGAATTCTCTGTGTGGAAAAGTGATAATAAAGTCGAGCCCTTTTTTGAATTATATTGATTTCCAGGGAGGGGGGAGAGAGGCATTGGGGCTTCCTCTTCATCTTGTGAATGTTGTGTGTGTTGACGATATATAAAGGAATCATTGGGTTCTGTTGGAGATGGCTCTCGCAGGGACATGTTATAGTAGCCTCCATTCATGGACTGTTGGTTGTCGTTAGGTTCTGGTGAAGGTCGCAATCGCTTTCGAGGGGGTTCCTGGAAATCACCGTCCTCCCTCCCAGTGTGGGAGAATTGAAATGCAGTTTGGGTCGCGTAAGCAGAATCACCATTTAAACCATCATGAGAAACGAAACTCTGCACACTTTGCTGCGAATTGGGGAACGGAGCTTCCTGACTACTAGGTTGATTTTGCGATGATTGCCTGCTAAAGCTTGAAGGACGTGTAGCTGAACTACCATTTCTTATCCTCGGCACCGGTGAGTCAAATCGTGCTTTGCTGATAGCTGCCACAGCATGCGAAGCTGTGCTTGATATATTCTTGAAGAATGTTCCTGATTGTCCACCGCCTCTATTTTCTGCTCCCGAATTGTAAAGTTTTTTCCGTTGCGCCGCCATAGCTTGTTCTTTCGTAGGGGTATCAATTCCACCTTGTCCAGGAATACCACCATCCTCACCATTATCGTATGTTAATAACGGTCGAAGTAGCTCCTCCACACCGTATTGTTTGCAGAATTCGATACCTCTTTCGGATCGGATCCAGGTTCCTTGGTATTTGCCGTATCCACCCTGAACCTTCTCATGGTCTCCTATTAATATCTCTTTCTCCAAAATCTTGGTTCGTTTTCCCTTTTCTATACCGGCCACTTTCAAAATCTGTGTCGCATTCAGCCAACTATCTTTTCTGCGCCGCATAACAGCAATCCCGTTCACTTCCATCTCGTATACATCGACACCCGAATATACAGCCTAATACGAGGTTAGTAAAACAAATACCTACAAAGGTCAAGTCGGAAGGGAACCAACTGAGTATATTTGAGGTGCAGAATCTCTACGGTTCACGGCATGCATTGATTCATACTGCCGAAAAGCTCCTCCAGGTTGCATCATTATACCGCCTTGTGAATTCATGCTGAGCGACAATTTTGGTTGAGTAGTATGAGATTGCAAATGATTTTGCCTTGAGTCGGAGGTCGTCGCAAGAGGTTGAGGTTGTGTAGCTGCGGCCATAGGAGAAAATAACTTCGATTTGTATTGTAAAGATTAGATTGAATATTTCTTAGCCATCAAAGGGTATATAGAACTAGAACTAATAAGGATAGTCCGGATTCAATGTTGTCGATGCGATTTATTTGTCGATATATTCACTATTGAATGGATCATCTACCTTTCTGCTGCGCAATGCGATAAGGGGACGCGCCCTTTTTCCAAGCACAGGGGCTTAATTCGATGCTCGACGTGTATTTCGTGTCTCAAGCGCGAGGAGGGCAAAGTGGTTTCTTGCTTGTGTGGGGGTTTTTGAAACTAGATAGCCAATTAAATTAATTTGAAAGGTTGATAAAAAGAAATGAACGCGCCTCTTTCTTTCTCACGCGAGTATGGCTAGAAAAAAAAAGACACCACTCCGAGAATAGAATAGTTTAATATTTATTTATGAATTTTACATAAAATATAGAATAAAATTTACTTATTTGAGCAATAATGAAGATGTTCAAAGATTTGCAAATTCAGTTGAATATAGTATATAGCAGGAAAAGAGAGGTTACAAATATAATTTAATTCAGGTAATTCTACATTTATTGGAGATCGCGATTTCATTTTGACGCGACTTGCAACAATGTTTAGTTATATATTTTGCCTGAAATCTTAGGGTTATATAAAATCAATTTAAAGATATCGGGTTTTCAAGCTTCTAGATTGCAATACTCAACTACTCATCATCCAGATATCAACTCCCTGGTTCTGGCATAAGAAATCTACTGGTTACTTACTTTTTCCTATGGGGCAATTCTTTTCTAAGTCTTATACTATTTAGTTCCTTTCAGGCCAAGAATGCTCAAAAAAAGCAATATTACAGGTGTCCGCCTCGTCAAGTCTGCGGCAGAGAATGGCCTAAAAAGATCTCCAGACCTTAGGTTTCGGGTTCGAAGTGCATATCGAGGAATACTCCGCGAAACTAGTTATCTCACAGATTCCCACGCCAGAAGCTATTTCTATAATTATATTCGCACTCGATTCCATAATACCAATAAAAAAGGAAAGCTAGTCGGCCAAGTTGATAAAGGTATCAAAAAAGCCAATTCTGGGGCAAGAACTCTGCAACGCGCAAATTATGGAGATACGGAGTCTCTGCAAGGTGTTTTGTTGAGGGCATATGGTCGAACGGGGAAACGACGACAGATCTTGGTCGACGCCTTGTTGAGGCCAGGCGAGGAGGACTTGCCGCAAGACAATTCCCAGTTGGACATATTGATAAAAAGCCATATGCGAAACGACGGTGGTACTGGAAAGGTTGACACAGACCCTAGTTCATATATAGCATTTGAGCCCGGCGAGCGTTTGAAAGAGTTCGTTCTGAGCCAAAAAATACATGGAAATACCAAACTAGACTTTCTATCGAAGAAAATAAGAGAGACGACACCAGAAAAGTTACTAAGAACACCAGTAACTTTCAGCAATCGAAAGCTGTCTGTAAAACGTATGAAAAATATAACGAACAGGTTCTGGAAAGATCTGTTAGATAAGCTTCTCCCACCACTGCCTACTTATGAATGGGATAGATTACGGGATTTAGCCAATGGCACACTCCATGAGCAACCACCAGCGAGACGGACAAAAGCGAAAGCTTTAATCAAAGACGAAGTTATAAACCCAGACGAAGCTTTACTTAACGTTGTTGCTATGCCAGCCCGCGAGACAATCATCCGAGAGGGGAATCTTCCCTTAGAGCCACGCCCTATTTCAAATAGGATAATGCTCAGATTATATCATACGATATGGAGCTATTCGTCGAAGATGACGCAAGATCCTTTTACAAAAGAATGGAGAATTGAGTGGGGGTCATCGAAAACACCATCCCAGAGTGGTGAGGTTACAAAGCCATCTAAATGGGATGCAGAGCTTTTTGAGCCTTTCAGCCCTATGAGTGGCCCCAACCCTCGACACGCCTAGTTGCACGATGATCCTAGTACAGTTCTACATATTGTGTCTGTCAAACACCAAGCTTCAAATCCTAGGTGGATAGTTATATTGTATTAAAGCCAAAAGGCTTCAAACAGCGACTAAAATCCGGCAAATAAAGCTGGAGTTTTGCTCCATACCTTCACGGCCAGCTACCTAATAGTTACCCACCCAATCAATCACAACGCCTTCTTCGCCAACTCTTTCAAAGCATCCCCATCAACTCGCATGGTCTGCCACTCCGTCATAGCTTTCGCACCAACCGAAGGACCCTCATAAAATTTAATACTCGGCGTATTCCACTTCAACACACTCCACTCCAACCTCGCACCACCCATTGCCACAACCTCCTTTGCCAATTCGCCCAACAGTCGACTTCCGTATCCACCCCCTCTCGCACTTTCCCGCACATACAAATCTTCCAGATAGATTCCCGCCTTGGCACGCCATGTACTATAGTTATAGAAGTACAAAGCCATGCCTGCAGGCTCGTGCGCGCTCGAAGCTGCAGAATCCGGGTAGATGAGAAGACAACGTGCGGGGCGGGAGGCAGATATACCTTCTTCGGTTTCGGCAAGAGCTGAAGAGGGGTTATTGGAGGGGGATATAGAAGTGGATGGTGCGAATGCGATGGTGTTTGAAAGCGTTTCGTGTGTTGCTTGAACTGAAGCGGCTTCTTTCTCGTATTCCGCGAGTTCCATTATGAGCTCTAGAATGCTGGGAACATCTATTTTGGGGACCATAAACCGGTAGATTAGTACAGTATTTGGTTGAAAAGTGGGGAGCATGATAATGTTTGATGGAGGGGTCAAAGGTCAATGGAGGGGCAAACAAACCTTCACGACATGCATATCGAATAATTACTTGTGAAGCCATTGTTCCTTTTGTAAATGCTGATTCTGTCCTAAGTTGTAAAAGTTACACTTTGCTTGAGAAAAATGACAGATTAAATGAGAGTGAAATGTGCTTTTGACATTGAAGGGCGTGGTGGATGGAGCAGAAAGTTACTTGAGTAATACTCCAAAAAAATTAAGACTAGGGGTCCCTGACTTTCCCCGCTGGTTTGCAGATTACCGGTACTATCCTGGAATGGGGTTAGTTTGTTTTTTCTGCTTTTATGACTAGGAGCTTTGCTTCTTTGCTTCTTCATTTCAAAGACTGCTGCTGGAAGAAGATCTATTACTACCAACACAACTCTACATTATTATCCATTTGATTACTACTGTATTTCCTAAAGACGTGGATCAATATATTCATTATGGCATACCGGTAGGATCACGTCTTCATACATGCATTGTGTATCTTTGATCCAACACCGTCTTGCCATTTTACGAAATTTTATCAGAGGAGATGAACTACCGTTTCTTGAATAAATGCTTTAAGTACGCGTCAATTCACACAAGAGCCACGAAGAACAGTCTGGTCATTAAATATCTGATTCGTTGACTGATGAGATGAGTCTGTTCAAGTCCTTGCACCTCTTCTAGATATGTATCGAATGTTTGATAGGGGTTTCCATTGACCAGATTTTGTCCTACACCTGACGGCGTTACCTGGAGTCGGGTAGTCTACTTTTTCTGGGGCCAAGTTCCAAAGCTGCTGGTTCTGGTCGTCTCACCTCGATTCTGAGGCTTCGTACGGGTCTATGGCGTTATCTTTGTTCCCTCTGACCAGTGCCAGTTTCTACCACATCGGCCTTCACAGCCACATCAGTGAGTAAGTATATGACTAAAATGGGAATGGGAAGCATACAATCTAAGTCACCACATCCGAAGTATATCAGACACGTGGGTATCCCACAAGAGGGACATCCTTTCGAAGTATTCGCGATGGCCATTCGCGATTTCTTCTCGCTGTCAACTGTATCGCATGGAATGTTTCCATGCCATGGGCTCTGGTGTACAAAACAAATTTCGAAACCGCAAGTAGAGCAAGTTATTTTGGGATCTTTCTTGTTGTGGCGGTGGACTTGACCCGCACCACACCCAGACCGGAGGCACCAACGAAAGTTCGGCTGGCTTCGAATTTTGTAGGTTGCGATGTAGTTAGTATAGCTATATATCCCTTTAGCTACTGAAACTTATTACCTATTAAAAAGACGGAGTCTTACTTTTTGAGAAGCGCCCCGCTGATATGTCTCTTCACCATATTAGGCTCCAAAATTCGCTTGCAACCAGAATGGGGACAAGGAATCTGATCCCACCGATGAAAGTCCAGATTCCTTTCGATACTTCGTTTAAAACAATAATCGCATATCCGTGTCTTGTGTCGACAGCCAAATAACCCATGTGGAAACCATGATTCTTGGCGGAAGTCATTCGCAGGAAGCGTATCCAGGCAGACTCCGCATTCTATACCTGGTTCCTTTATCATCGACTGTTCATTTTTGTTTTCGGATATTTGCACATATCTCGCATCCGCTCCTGGGGGGTATGTATTAGTTGAGTTGCTGAATATTCTGATTGATTTTTGTCTGTTGGATTGGGAAAACTAGGGTGGGGAGATTCGTTCTTGACTTGCCTTTTTTGAACCTATCCCGCGAGTGGAAGATTGAAAGAACTAGTGTAATCACTTGCATAAGCCACGTCCATATTGCTTGCCCAAAAGTGCTTTCATTGCCCGTCGCACTCTTGATAGTGCTTATTCCGGATTTTGCTTTGTCGATGCGGTGATTCATCCTTGCGTGGCTCTGGAATACTATGTGTTCTCTGGGATGCGCAGCAAGTCATTTATATAGGGGTATTTCATAGAGAGGATCGGAATGTCTGGCAGGTTCTAGAGTAGTCTCTAGATTTTCGAGTCAACCCACTTTCAAACATGTCGATGAATGCATATATCGACGCAGAAATCAAGTTCTCCATGTTACTACAATATTCTTCTGGTGATGCATATGTTCGGATTCAAGAAGTTCATTCTAGATAAATGTTCACAATCCAGATATCCCTTTGACGAAACCGTAGTCAACGTTGCAATTTTTGGAGGCATGTAGCATTATGTCTTGGTACCACGTATAAATCTCTATAGTAGTAAATTAAGATAAAGATGATTATTTCTTTGCCCTGCCAATCCCCAGAATTTACCATCACCCAATTTCCCTACGAGTCTAAGATCTAGTTCAGATGGCGTTTCCGTAGATTTTGGAGATTGTTGCTCCTAATTCCACCATCTTTCTATCCAGTTTGTGGTTGCCTGGCCGCGTTAAAAAGTATCCGATAATAATCTCTGCCATACATTTTTTCATAATCTGTTACCTTCATAGTAGCCCAATCCCAACCTGCTCCACATATGCCTAGATGTCTGTTAGCACGATTTTTCAGAGTAAACGGAAGTGGAAGGAACCAACAATATATTTCCCGGCATCCACCATTTTTCAGTGTGGGCACTCCACAGCTTGGGCACTTCTTCGCTTTCGCCTTGATCCATTCCTCAGTAGCAGCTGCTTCCGAAGTATGATTTTGTTCGTCGAACTCGTCGCAGGTTTTATCTTCATGCCAGGGCAGTTGGTGCTTAAAACATGTTTCGAATTTGCAATCCTTGCATACCATTTTCGGGTTCGTCTTACCGCCGTGATGGATTTGGCCTGAATGACAATTGACATTTAGACACCAGCGGAAGTTGGGTAGATCGCGTATGGCGAAACTGGAGATATAAGTTTGGTAGCTTGATGATATTAGTAAAGATCTTGTGAATGTGCGAAGTATATTCCGCATGGTACGATACTAATAGCACCACCATCAATCAAGAACTTACATCTTCAACTTCCTCCCTTCCAAAAACCGGACAACATGCTGTGGCGCAACGTGACATGGACAAAGCGGACAAGCAATCTTATTCCATTGTTTCGAATCAAATTGTTCCAATACCGATCTTCGCAAACAGTCTTTGCAAACCAAATCATCGTGTTTACAATCCACCCCAGCCCCCAGGTAAAAATTGCCCGCTGGCAAAGTATCCCAACAAACACCGCATTCGCGATCTTTTCCTTCATGCACCATTCCCAGTCGAGCGGATCGTATACCCAGTTTCGTAACTGGAGTGCCTTGGGAAAGTAGCTCGATCACGATAGCTCGCTCACTTTTATCGAGTTTGGTTTCTGCGATTGAGAGTTTTTCTAGTAGTTTGGGACGAGTATCTCTTTTTCGGATAACACCTTGTCTGTTCAAGGCTGCGAGGATTTGTTTTATGGTTGCGCTGGTGAATGTGTGGCGGGGTTGGTTGAATATCGTGGCATTGTTTGTGCTGGGTGTAAATGTTGATGTTGGTGTGGATTTGGATTTGTTGATGCTGGTTTCATCTATTTTTTGCTTCTTTGCGGCTCTAGTGGTCGGAGACATGTTTCTTCTGTTTGATGATATTGTATGTTGTATTGTTGTGTTTGGGTTTCTGGTGTGGTTTGTGAGGGGGTTTTATTTATTCATTGCTTGATTGATTAAGAATATGCGGGATTTTGGTTTTGTGTGAGGGAATGCAATGTAAAGGTGAAAGTGAAGCAGATGTAAAAGATGATCGATCTATTTACTTCGAGATTATTCTGGTCAAGGATGAGGAAGTGGAAGGTAAGACTTGTAATCACGCGGTAATACTTGGTGCAGTTTACCTGAGCAGATGTATTCACTGTTTATCTTTTCTCTTATTGGTGGTTATTATTATATATTATTTGGTCAAGTATTGTAGTGAATGGATTTCCATTGATTCGAGACTAGATGATAAAGGTATGGTAATAATGAAGAGATTCTTCTCAATCATACGAGATTCCTGCAAGTTATCATGGCAACATCTTTGTTATGGAGGAAATCACTCGAAGGTTTTCGTCATCTTAATTCTTGGATTCTCTTTGTATGTAATGATATTGAAGGTGATATACTGGGAGCAACAGTAGAGATACAATTACAAGCTACGAACTTGGTAGAAATTGGTTTGAGGCTTCTTGTGTGGGTGTGGATGGTGGTATTGTCGATAGCTGGTAGGTAGGTTAATATGAGTTCATGTGGAATATAGGTTGGTTGTAGACTTGATTTCTTACTATTACACTGTGAGATGATAGTGTTATACAATAAGAACAGCAATAACCCCTCAAGTTCTTCACCAGCTATACCCAGAATACTTTATAAAGATCTTCACTTTTGATATTGTATGTGGTGGTTGTTAGGGGGAGAGACTGGTTTGGGTGAGAGAATACACGAAATAGGAAGGAATAGCCCGCACTTCTAACTACATCAAAGAAGTAGGTAAACTAGGAAAGATCGAGTACTTAAAGATCGATTTCATTTCAACCCCGCATCTTTTTCTTCCTTTTTTTTTAAAAAAAAAACATTCTCTTCTTTTATCTCTTCCTTCATCTCTTCCTTCATCTTACATTCTCGAATTCAACCTTTACAATTCGGTACCATACAATTTCTTCAACAATACCGTGCCTTTCATCTTTCACCACTCTGCGCCATGATGAACCAAAATACAACCCCATTATCTACATCTGCATCTCCATCAGTACCTTTACAAAATTCTCTTTCTCAAGCTCTTCTCGCACAGATAGTTGTTCAAAATGTGCAACCAATTGGACCACCACGTCCAATTTCGCATGGGTCCAGACAACGGCAGACTGCTACAAATTCAAGAATCAACGCCTTAGAAAAAGCTAATGCCAATCTACGAAAGTCTGCTGTCGATCTACGAAAGAAAGTTGACGAACATGTTAAAGAGACGGAACAAAAGTTTAAACTCATCGAGGCTCAAATAGCCCTCTTGCAACAACGAATCTCCTCCACAACTCAAGTTTCTCAACCTGTTACGAACTCCGATATTCCTTAAGGATTTGCTCAAATACACAGAAAAGATTCATAACACTACACTCTTTATAGATTCATTGTGTCAGAGATTCTGGTCAGTATATATACCCACCTTCAATTCCTTCCAACCCAGCTAATTCATAATCAGATCTCAATCGAAATTTGCCACCTATTTCATCATATATGAATCGAACTCTACCATATTTGCAACACTTTGGAGAAATCTTACGAACAAACTCTTCATACGTCAAACCTTCCGAACAAGCCATTTGCCCGAATACCCTCTCAAGCTCTTCAGCTACAATCGATCATCAATATTAACCAGCCTCCCCCGCTCCATCTACAGTATCAGAACGTCGTTCATCACATCCTCGTATTCATAATGAGTCCTGTAATAGTTTCTCTTTTATTCCTCGTCCAATATTATTTTACTAATTCCTCATTAGCAACAAGGCAGCGTGGGCACCAATGAAGCAGATTGTGAAGCTAGGTGGGAGCTGATTGTTACTGGGCTTGATTGTCCATTGGGAAAATGAGATTATGGTGTCAGCTGTGGGTGTGTGTGTATTCATGACGGTGGGGCTTGTGATTATGGTTTGGGCAATCGATGAGGAGGAGTCATATTGAAGAATCGTGCTTGTGATTTGTACTGGTAGTACTTTGTGGCATAAGCCGGCGACCAGCCAAAGCTAGGCCGGCTATTTAGCAGGTTAAGGTCTCGTTCGTTATCGCCATTAAGCAGACAAATCACTCCACCAACTAAGA
>JWJB01010145.1:0-35250 GCA_000812895.1 Rutstroemia sydowiana | reverse complement strand
CCCCAAACTTATCTAGAGTCTACCCCACCAGTTCGAACTCACACATCCACATCTACCCCAGAAAATCAGCCTCCAGCCGTTCCAATTCAATCGAATCTAATCCAATCCAGTGCCCAAAATGCAAACATACGCACACATAAAAACCATCACCAATACCCTAACAAACCTATCCAAACCCTGCATAAACGAGCGTTTCTTGAAGAAACAAAACAAAAGAAAGCAGAAAATGAAACCCTATTGCTTACTTGCATACGTACATACATGCATTATTACCGTATTACCTACCTACACACTTACACAAAGATCTCATACCGACACCGATAATTTATATCCACCTATAGGCTATCACCTCATATATGATCCCGGTTCGGGAGCCGGCTCGTCTCGTTTGTTCTCACCCGTGCCGTTTCTTCTATTCCTCTATCTCTCATGATGGCTATCCATCTATCTATTTGTGGAGCGCGATTTTGGTTCAAAGCGGAATTGCTTTCGTATGGTGGCTTTGTAATTAGGATGGGGTTATGGTGATGCGTGTTATGTATGAATATGAATGCGTGTATGCGTGTATGTATGATGGTTGTAATGCAGAAAGAAAGTTTATGCGCACGACAACTATCATGCATGCAGTAGATACTGCACTCCGTGTATCGTATATGTGTGTTTATCGCTGTTTCTCTCTTGCGCTAGGCTCTCCTCTCGTACGGTTTATTTGTTAGGTTTACTAAACGAGAAGATAAGAGGGATGCGTGGATTGTTTTTTAATCAATGGTATGGGTGTATAGGTTTGTTATTGGTGCTTTAGGGATTGGGAATGAGGCAGCGTTACGAGGGGATTATTGATGTTGCAGTGGGAAGATTGGGGTTTGGGGTTGAAGGAGTTGTGTATTTGGGAATGTGGTGATTGGAAGACGGTAGTAAGATTAGCGGAAACATTCCGATGATTAGATATAGAGACTTTTTATATGGTGTATGGGGGTTGGTTAATTTACGTTTATAATATCATAGTATTGCCCAAACACAATGGGATAGAAAAGTGAGATGAAAATGCTAATTCGGGTTGAGGTGAAGATTCTAATAAAGTCGTCGGGTCTCGGATTAGCTTACTTTCATCGTATCCCCATTTCCTTAACTAGTAAATGCAGCACATTCACCAAAAGCAAGATTTTCGACCCAAATGAAGATTTACATCCAGTACGAAATCAAAATCTTGTCTAGAGATAGCGGAATTATACAAACAATTGAATCAAATCCGCTCGCGGAATCCAAATTGAATATGCAGAAGACAAAGACCCCCAATCAAAAAGCAAGTCAGAGATCTCATCCCGCTATAGAATTACCTAACCTTGCAGCAATCTTAACATTTCATATCACATCACGAATATCATGGTAACACAAGATACAATACGGTGCGATACCACTCAATACTACACCGTTCTAAGAAGACGGCTCATAGATTATGATATGCGTTTTCTTCGTGAATTGAAGAAGCGGGAAGCGGTATTGCGTGATGTGATGAGCCGGAGGAAAAGCGGGGAAATAACGGAGGTGGGATCTTGGGTGGTGGGGGTAAGAGGCTTGGTATGTATTTTGGAGATGTTATGTATGTAAGATAATGTATTGCATTTCTATTAAATTGGTTTTGGTTGGATCGGCTTGCAGGACTTGCTTGCTTGAGGAAATTATATTACATTATATGCCGGCTCTTTGCTGCAGTCTACGAAATAAGCATCGAATGGAATCGAATACGAGAGTTCCAATAATAGAAGTGCCGCGAGCATATTAGGGAACCCCAGATATTAGTCATAAATCATATCATTATTCAGAATCTCAACCCCATTCCTCGCCCACAGTACAAATCATCTACTCGCCAAAGTCCATCTCTTCTTATCCCTCACAATTGGCAAGCCCATCTTCCAAGGAAACTCGGTCCCCCATCCCAATGAAAACTTCGACGGTGGCCGATTCGACACCAGTTTTGCGATATTCTCCACCGTAAACTCCTCGCATGTTTGATCCGCATAGTCTTCATATCTCCATCGAATACTGCCCGTCTCATGCGTTACATGTTTTGGTTCTCTGCGTCTTAGATGGCATTTCCATTTTGGATCGTAGACGTCCTGTCCCGCACCTAGATTTCGCCACTGAGTGATGCTAGCTGCGATCATTCCTCCAGGCAGCTCGATGGTATCGATGCAGAAATCCATTAGGCAGTCTTTACAGCTGCGGATTTCGGGAACATGGTCCACGGGTCTTTCGTGCAGCGTATATAATTGGGCAAGGATGGTTGCTAGAACCCCAGATTGATCGCCATCCAGCTTGTATCCCACATGGTTGTGTTTACAAACATCGAAAATGTGAGAGAGTTTGGGTATGACTTCTGATGGGTCGGCTTGGCGTGGTAACATGACCCATTGTTGAGATCGGAGGAAACATTCCCCGGCGATGATATTGGCATCGACTGATAACAGCGAAGTTTTTACCTCGCCGTCTTTGATCTCGTCATCCACTTCCGTAAAGGTAAAAATACTGAGAGGAATCCCGTGTTTAGATCCGTAATAATGTCTTTTCATGAGCAATTGAATATGCGTAAATGTTAAAATAAAAGAGGTATGAAGACGTGGGGTTATAGCATCATCACGCGCCCAACAGGTTGTGAATCGTCGAGAATTAATCGATCTCTGTTCAAGGATTTGCAAATTTGTGTGAAGATGCTGACACACGTTGCAGGCGTAGCATTTTGGGAGGTCTCGTGATAATGTGGAGAGGAATGAAAAGCGTTCAATTTCACTCTCTGGTGGCTCGTGGCGGCGAGATCGCGAAGTAATTTTTACTTCTGAAGAGGGTTTTGCATCTAAATGGTTGTGAAGATGAGGCCATATTCGTGAGCCTACAAGTATACTGAGTCGGTAATCGCAAAGAGCGAGGCACGCTGCGGAGGAGATGGGTAGATGATCTACTATCAGAAGAAGTATTTCTGGAGGAAGATCTGATAATTGTAGACGTTCAGTTTGCTCCGATTTGTATGTCCACCACTGAGGAAGAAATCTCCATATCATATTAGACATATTTGAACTGTTATGTATATGATAGGATATCGTGTTTTGTATTATATTATATGTATCGCAACTGAGGAAAAAATTTATGAGATGAAGATACTCTTGTAGGCCATATGGTTAGGTATGTATGTATTCCCTCAGGTTGGGTTTGGGCCGTGCGTCCTCCAGCCAAGTCCAGTCCAGTTCAATCCAGTTCAGTATGTGTTTGGGAGGACGGAGATAACCTTAACTAATTGTATAAAGGATATAAACAAGGTATAAAAAAGCTATCTATTAATTCTCAATCATGAATGTTGGGATCACTTGGCTTGTTTGATGATATGATATGATCACTGGGACTTTTACTTCAATTAGAACCAATTGACTCAATTCTTACTGTATTTCACTAATAAATAACCCTTAAATACGGGAAGATGACCTAAAGAAGTAGAGTATCACAAGGGGTCTACTAGGTTTTACCAGTTAAATATCCAAGCTGAATAATTAGTTTCCTTTTTTATACCTTGTTATAGTTCCGTAATTATATTTGAATCTTTCGTGATCTGAGTATTGATCTCAAGCTGCCACGTGTGTTATCACCCCCCATCGCATCTTCCCTGCGCCGCACATAGAATTGCACCAGAACTGCACCAGAATTGCACCATCAACCCTTTTTCTTTGGTACGAAGTTTATAGACCCTAGTATAAGTATCATATTAATAACATCCATTGAAAATCATATAGAACTAGGTATAAAATTAATCCAAATTATGTTATGCCAAAGCAAAAAACCGGCTCTTTTACGGAATATAAAATCATGATATTATATCGTATTATATCGTATTATGAGCCTTCTCAGATTCAAAAGAAACGTGCGGCTGGCTGTGCTAGCGGATACTTACGAGAAGTATATTAAGCGAACTATTTCCACCCCCGTAGATACTGTTAGATACGATATCAGCACCTACCTCCTCCAATTAAATTTATTGGTACTGTACGTATCCAAGCGCAACCCCGCACCTCTAACAAATCTACGGTAAATCATACCGGTAGAAAACCACATAACCAAAGAAATCCACATAATAAAACACAAGACTCACTCGTACATCTACGGAAAAAAGGAAAACGTGCAGTCCCCCCAGTCAACATCGACATCGATTCCAACATTATATATACGCACACAGCTTAATCTATAAACAGAGACAGTACAGTATCCAAGTAACCTTACAATACTATGTCTCAGCGACATACCTCGGTCGTACATCCTGGCATTACTATCTTTACACATGATAACGCCAGAAGACACCAATACCATCACCAACAAACAATGTCAAACACATCGTACACATATGGAAGTACATACACAGAAGGAGAAGTTACAACACGAACACCAACACCGACAAAACCACCCACCCCCCATGGCATAACCTCCTTTCCAAGCGGGTAACCTTCCTGAACCCCCAAAACCCAAAAACCCCAGTCCCTACTGTATCTACGACCCTCAAAAAGCCAAAACCAAAATCACACCACAGAAACCACACAGCATACATGCACGCATGCATATTCATGAATGATCACGACACTGATTTACACATGCGTTGCGTTCGTTTACGTTTTCTTCCGGTGTCGTACAAGTGTACACACAGACAGGTACAAACGTACTGTCCATTACTACTTTTTACACATACTTAGTTAGTTGTTGTAAAGATTACAGGAACGGGCCAAATAAACGAGTGGATTGTGCTACCTTGGACTCGAGATTTTACTTAAGAATGGTTGTACAGTACTCGAGAATATATCGGTCCTTAAAGTCAAAAAGAGGACTGTATGAGAGAAGGAAGGCAAATACATGAGGCGGTTTGTTTCGTTTGGTGTTGTACTACATACTTACTAGCAACCGGGAGGCGTACAAGATAGCCCGCCTCATCAGTTGTGTGACTTTACTACCGTACGTACGTAGGTACCAGTAGAACGACATGTACTGCGTATCATATTCCGGTACCGGTGCTGGGTTATAGCTTGTATCACCCGTATGGCTAGGAATGAGATCAATTTTGGGGGTAGATTAGGGGTTGAGATAAAGGAAACTCACTTACCTGCGGTAAGGTGATTCGTATCAATCCGCGTGGACGGTAGGTACTCGTATTGAGAGTTTGGGGATAAGATTTTTTGGGGGAACACGAAGAGAGACTTATCTGAAGGGCAAGAAAGACATGGAGAATTCCGAGAAAGAACCAAAGAACTATTGCGAAGATCAGGGTCTAGATTCTAGATTTAAATATGAACTCACTTCAAGTGATTTGATTCGTATCGGGGGTTTGATGATAAGGTTTGGGGATACGAATAGAGACTCAAAATTGAAGGGCGAGAAAAAGGAGAGAGGTGGAGAAGGTACTGAAGAGCCGAGGATCAATCGTGAAGAATAGAGTCCAGACCATACCTAAAAGCAAGCGCTGCGTAATAAAGCTGTCGTCATTTGATTCCACCAAGAGTCTACAATAAAATCGATCTGTTATTTCATTTATGAAACCATACTTGAGAAACCAGAATTTGAAATTGAAGTTATATAAATTGCATTGTGGTGATAGTTTTATTACATTCACTGCTGCTGGGGTATCAAATCGTATTTATTGGTGAAAATCTACGCATGTCTGTCTCAGGTTACTGTACAATAAAAGTAACGACAAATTGACACCAAAATCAACACGAAGATCAAAATCAAACTCAAAACTCAAATTCAAATTCGTCTGACAGTATCCTCCCCAAGTACCATGTATTTTCCATGCCAATCAGACCCAACAGAATGGAACGGATCAGATCATCAGAACTGAAATACCGTATCCCTCTTCTTCATTCTTCATCTCCACCCGTAATATTCTATATGTATGCATACTCCCTTCTCCTCTATACAAATCCCTATCCCATCCCATTCTGTACGACAACATTCCCTCTAAAAACTCGAGTCCCAAACCCAAATCTAAAATCATGAACTTCCTGGATTCCTGCGGCCAGCCGTCCCGTCCATACACAACAGCACCGCACCACCCACACCTCGCATTTAACCAAAACACTCACAACAGTGTACTGTAGTGTAACCGCGCCTCCGCGAAACATAGAAAGCTAGCCATTAACTCCTTCCCACCATATGCGCCCCCCTTCCAAAAAGACAAAATTAGAACAAAACAAAAGAAATAACCAAGGAAACGGTTAGGAAGGAAAAAAGAAAATTCATAGACACCATCATCACCCCAAGCTAGCTCGTTACAATCAATTCATCGTCGAAACCATAATGCTATCAGACCTAATATCCTATAGGCCACAATAATCGATAATAGGATACCGACCCATTCGCCCGTTTTGCCGGTTGTGTAGCCACTTGATGTAAGGTATGTAGGTTAGCTTGTGGACTTTTTAATTCATGAGTTGTATTGTATTGCATTGCAATTCAATTGCTATTTCCGGAACTGCAGCTTCGCTTGTCTTGCTCTTCCTTTCTTTTGCACCTGCACTTGCACTCTCTCAATTCCCATCTCAGTGCATCTCGGACAAATAGATACTTTTGCAGAAGTGAAAGTCTGCGAAGTTGTAATATGAAATAGAACAGAAAAGAAAAGACATGAAAACTTACTATTGATCTAAAACCCCCGTGCCACTAATCTTACACTCCGGTGCCAAATCCGTGATATACATACACTGACATTTACTCCCACATGAGTAACTTCTCCCTGAGAACTCGTTCACCATCATACCCTGAAATACATATGTCTAATACCCACGAAAACAATTAGCCACTTTCCCAAAACACAAGAATACAACTCGAAAAAATACCTTTATTCCTCTCACCACAAAGAAAGAAGAAAAACGTACCTGATAATCAATATAATGAACCCAGTCCCTCCAAAATACATTCAACGTCCCAACGGGCACCAAAAAACCCCCAACACTCATCCAAAGCCCATTTGCGAATGCCGTCAATGCAAGCGCGATAACAAAGGATGGGAAGAGGGAGGAAATTAATACGACAAGCGATTCGGCGGCTAGGAGATCGAGAAATAACCACATGATCCAGGTGAAGAAGGCGGTGGCTGTGGGTTGGAAATTGTTGAGGAAGTAGGTTATTACGGAAAAGAGGACTGTGATTAGGACTTTGGGGAGGAGGATTGTTAGTTTTTGTGATTTGGGGTTTTTTTTGAGGAAATTATGATTGGAGGCGATTGGAGGTTGGGTGAAAGGGTGAGAGGAGTAACATACAGAGATAAGGAAGCCCGATGAGGAAATTGGAGAACATGAATGCTGTAGGTCCGTAGAGACCATTGGCGCGTTCTTTGATAAATGTAGAGCGATCCTCGAGATATGATGGTACATAAGCTACGGCCATGAACGACATGAAAGCTGAGCCGAAGAACTGGGTTTATGTTAACAGATGAAAATATTTAATCCATAAGCGAGTAATGAGTGAGGAGTGAATGAAAAGAGGAAACTTACAATAGCGTTAATGTAAGGTTGAATATCACTCTGATCAGGCTTCAATCTCAACCACACCGTACCCATCATAACTGCCAATCCCATATACATAGCAATACGAATACCATAAGCAACTACATCTCTATAGCTTTTAATAAACGCACGATGCACCAGCGTCAGCAAAATACTAGCAAACCCAACACGCGAAGATTTCGGCGTCGGTAGTGGTTTTCCGGCATTTTGATGGATGAGCTTTATACTACTGTTCATCTGATGATGCGCCGATGATGTGAGCCAGGAAGAATGAATTGCGTCGAGTCTTCCTTGCGCTTCTTGTTGGTTCATTGAGAAATCGGTGTTCATGAGATCGAGTAGATATTCGGCTGCGTTGGTATGCAGTGGAACTGGATGGCCAATGCTCTGGAAATGTCGGCCGACGTCGGATACGGTACCGAAATAATGAGATCTTCCTGCGGAAAGGAGGAGGAGTTTATCGAAGAGTTGGAATGTGGAGGTAGAGGGTTGGTGGATGCTTGCTATAACTATTAACTAGAACGTCCAATGGTATGTCAGTGAATTTCCACATCTTCAGAACTGATAGGTACAAGAGGAGAAAAAGGTGGGGGTGTGAATGAAAACAAACATTATTCCTCTTAGCAACCTGCTTCACAAAAGACATAACCTCCCAACTTGCCGCGGAATCCAGTCCCGACGTCGGCTCATCCAGAAACAAAATCTTCGGCCCAGTAATAAGCTGACTCGCCACACTAACCCTCCTCTTCTGACCCCCACTAACGCCCTTCCGAATCGGGGTTCCAATTATTGTTTCGGCCTGATTCTGTAGCCCAAACGATTCCAATAGACTGGAAATACGCCTAATTCGTTCTTTCTTGGGTAAGGAACTGTGAATCGTGCATGAATGTCAGCGTTGCATTTGGGAAAACGGGTAAAGAGGTGGGGGATAAGGCAAGTAAGCGGAAGATCACCTCCCGGGGTGTTTGCTTGATTTTACTTACTTTTTATGCGCGAGACGCGCTGCGAAATTTAATGTTTCCCGCACGGTGAGGGATCCGATGAGGGCATCTTCTTGCTCGACGTAGGAACTCAAACTGCGGAATGTGCTGTTGTTGGTAGAGGTGCCATTGACAAGTGTTGTGCCTGCTACAGTTGCTTTGGATGCAGCGTTTCTTTGGGCAAGGACGTTTAGTAGTGTTGTTTTACCGCAACCACTTGGTCCCATAAGGGCGCAGATTTCTCCTGTAAAATTCGTCTTCATCAGCCTTCTCCATTCATGATTTGACTATGCTGGTGTTGCTAAAGTTCACTAACCGGCCTCAACTATGCCACTGACGCTATCTAGAATTGCCTTGGCTTGTTTCGTTTTATGGTCCTTGACGGTGACTGTTACATCTTGCCATAGGAAGTTTCGAACGGTAGTATTTCTTAAATGCGTATCGTCCATGGCCACCTGCTCGACATCTGCGCCATGACGGTGTTCGTTGAACATGCCAAGTTCGAAATTATATTGCATCTCGGCCTTCCTCAAATCCCTTGAATGAGTACTTGATACTGTAGTCTCTGTCATCATGCTGTGGCTTCTCCTTCCCAAGTCAAGGACTATTTCTCTTTCGAATAAATTGCTATCTCTGGATATATGAACGATCGGTCGAGACGTAGTTGAGATACACTGGCTTGGAGACTCGCGGGAAGTAGGAATTTGAGGTTCAAAATGGTCCTCGACTATTGGAGCTCGGGGAATGAAATTGGAAGTAGCAGAAGCAAGAGGCGAGGAACCAAACGTTGAAGTAAAAGGCTTTGTAGTATCTCGAGACGTTGTTGATTGATAACGAAATTGACTCAAGGGAACACTTGAAACTGAATTGTAATACTTCAAGATATTACTATGTGACTTAGAATCGTCCCATACTTCATGTGAATCCTGGGTATATTGAAACCTTGCTTCAACATTGGGAACACAACCTTTATAGATCATATTTCTCCCGAATACCAAATATCACCGGAATGGTAGAAATATGTGTCAGATAAAGAAAAGATAAATTGCTCAATCGGGGATGATATTATTCAGCTTGTCTTACTTTACAATAAGCAAGCTGGAATACAAGAACATTCCAAAGTGGTCATCACGAAAACCGTCTTAAATGCTCTGGTGCACGGTAAGAGTTTAGCCATGGTGACGATGTTATGGATGTTGTGGAAGAAATATGGATAATTCGCCGATGCGGAGAATACAAACAATAAATTACCCACATAATACATTTAGTCTATAATAGTACTTGTACGTAGGTTTACCTAGATAGATACTAGGTATATAATAATATAAGAGGCTTATTATCAAAGGCAGTGCAATGTGAATATAGTACCTAGGTAGGCATTACAAGTGCTAGGTGGGTACTGGATACTGGTGGTAGAAGAAATTACTAGGTACCTGGGTTAGGTATCTTCATTCCTTTTCCCAACCCCAACTCATTAAAAACTTAGCGCAAATGCAGGTCCCCGATGACTTTTAAGTAAGGGAGATAAGGGAGCGTATAAGATTTAAGCGCCATGCTTTACCGATAGTGGATGGCTGTGATTAGGCTGAGAATAAGTTGTGGATCTAAAAAGTAGAATTACCCTATGCTTAGCTCAACGTGTGATAAGGCTTAGGTCCCCGAAAAAAGGTAAGCCCTATGCACCTCCCCGACACTAATAAAGGTGCCTAGCCAAACTAAATGATTAAAGAACATGAATATCGATTATGGAGAGTAACGAGTCACATCAAAAGGTGACAAGTCAATTATATAAGAGATGATATAGCATTTTGAGTCCCCCGATTGTATGGTCTAGATTGTTATTGAATCCCTTACATTCGGTCATTTTTCCTTTTTCTCCTATTCCCTTTCGCCCGCAGGCCGCGTCCGCTGGGTTTCTTCAAAGTTCACCATGCACATGTGGAGGAGGTATGTTTGAGGATCTTGACTTGGCTGTATGTCTATAGGATTGATCAGCTTGCTATTGCATGAAGAAGACGTGATTGGATGCAATTGAAGCGACATGTGGGTTATTGAAGAAGAAGAAAACTCACTCTTTCATACCAGGGATCTTGAATCCGCCTTCGACGAGGGTTTGGAAGACACCGGCAGGATCGTACTTTTCACTCAAAATCCTCATTTTCTGAAGATTTGCAGCTCCATACCCCGCAAGCGGGTCCTGCCTTTTACCGGCATAATTCAAGTAAATAGATGGGTGATGAACGCCTAATTGCTTAGCGACCTCTGTTATCTCGTCGATGGCGGCGTAACTTGCATCGGTGATTGTTTGATCATCCGAAGTCTCAGTCCAGGTAGGCCATATGAGGATATTTATTAAGTTGTTTTGGGTCTGATCGAGACCCATGGCATTCCCGCCCGCCATTATCGATTGCTCGCTGGTGACGCGCAAAATTGGTTGAAGGAAAACCGTCCACTGGAGGAGACTTGTGATGTTTTTGACCTCCTCTAAATGCTTATCGGAAATCGTTATAGCATTCTTGATCATGACAGCATCATTATCGATGGTTGTGGTTAAAAATAAAGTCCGATCAGACGATGAAAATCTATCCACCAAGCCGTCTGCTGATTCGAGATCCGTAATTTGCATCATGTCTTCCAATTCATCTGTTAGTAAACTCAGATCGGTGATTCGCAAGGTGCTAGATATCAGATCCGGGATCGCTAGAGCTTCGGCGAAGATATCAGGAGCCTCGAGTGGTGCAGTATAATATAAAGCATTGATGAAAGTCGTGCCCGAACCCTTCAGATACATCCAACAGTTGATGAAAGTGGCCCTGGGATCATGGACGATATTATCCGTCAAGCGAGTGAATACATTAATCTGGGTATCGAGTGTACTTGCCGGATAGGACGCGACCCCTCCCCACATTTTGTCGAAAGGGAATGCGTCTAGATCGAAGCGTGTGACAATACCAAAGTTGTTGCTTCCACCTTTCAAGCCTACAAATAAGTCTGAGTTCGAGGTCGCGTTAACATTGATGATATCACCACTTCCTGTTACAAGCTCGAAGTTTTTGACTGTGTCAGTCGCCCAACCCTTTTGTGGTATAAACCATGAGATACCCCCTGTTATTAGAGATTGGTTAACTCTCATATCATTGAATTTGGTTCCAATCAATCAACACATACCTCCAAGTATCAATCCACCGATACCTACACGCGACACACGGCCCCCACATACCATCATACCTTGTGATTGAACATACTCATAAATTGAGCCCCATCTCAAGCCCGCTCCAATGTACGCAACACCTTTGGACTTGTCCACCGATATTGTATCGAGACGGGATAGATCAATAGCAACGCCATCATGGATAGAACTAGACCCGGCAAAGACTCCATGCCCTCCTGATTTGATGGAAAACTTGCATTGGCTTCGAGCGAGGACTTTAACGGCATATGCCACGGAGGCTGCACTCGATGGTTGTACTATACAGGCGGGCAAATCATCCTGTGATTGACCGGGCCAGAAACTGGAAAGGACCTTTTGATATGATTTGCTCTCGGACGAAAGCGTAATGCTCGCTATGTCGAATTTGGACTCTCTAAGTGCAATGCACTACGTCATGTTAGCTTTGAGATATGATGCTGCCGTCCACATTGTATTGACTCACGCATTCGTTGGGGGAAGATGCTCTTGAAAAGCACGCGATAGATAGAATGAAGAAAAGTTGCGATCGCATTGTGGTCGACTTAGTATGGAGACAGAGAGAAGCTCAGATTCAACGTCTCAACGGTGGGCTTTCCGTATATACGATCTAGGTTTGGTAACGTATCTGAGTTGCACTGTATACCCTCCGATCGAAAAACAAGTCACACGACCCTAGGAGTGGAACTTAAGGGCATATTGACTAACCTAGTACCACATCGTTTCTTTCCACCACTCAAGCCAACAAGACATTCTCGCGATCGACCTCTCAGTGATCTGGCTACGCATTAAAATACCATCGCACATTTATAAGTTACACCAATACGTCTGCTGCACAATTGTTTGCTTTTAGCCATATTTTTTCTTGTTGCATTTCCATCTCCACGATCGGAATTTCAGCGAGTTTGGTAGCAGGTCGCAAGTCCGTTGTATTGCATTATCACTTTCTCGAAACATTGTTTGATGTAAACCTCAGTCTTCCAACTGCTCCAATGCGCTTTAAAACTGAGCATCCTTGAAATTTTCGGTGCTTTCTAGAGATCTCCATTCTTCAATCCAAACCCGTGATTTGAAATCCAAATGTACGATTGTTGTTCTTAGTCACTACCATGGTTCAGGTTCACAGCGTATCCACAAAAACACAAACCAAAATACTTGCCTCGACCAACCGTACAGTTTACCACCGGTGGCAATAGCAATGTTACAATACCATAGATTGTGCAATCACCCTTTTGAATAATGACTTCATTAAATACACAAGCAATGCAAGTCAGGATGGTGGTATGAAGCAACTAGGGGCTTCGCCCTTACAACCCGTTAATCAGTCTTAGAAACCCAGGCCCACTCTCCCTCCATATTTCTATCGACGACGCCACCCATTTCCATCATTTCCTCTTCCACACAATCGGGACATCTTTCTTTATTTCTTCATAAATTTGAGAACATCCCTTTGGCATTCACGGGTATCTCCATATGAATGACATAGAGCCATAAGATCTGTGTGTGGCCGCAGGCTTGCCAACCGCGTGCCCATGTCGTGCACATTCTTATTTCGCGTTGGCGGTGTTGGATTTACAAACTTGAAGATTCTTCAATATCGGTTTGCTTTGCTATAATTACTAGATATTTGTTATGTAAACATGTAATTAACGTAGTTGCCACACAGATATAGAACATGTAAGCCAACATAACCAGAGCCATTTACGAGCACTTTGATGCGTTGACCCCGCATCATAATTGAGTGAAAACCATCATATCATCATGAAAATTGACATAACAAGGAGTAAACGACGACTCAGAACGATGGAATCCATATTTCTGAGTTTTCTCTTATTAAATTATTATCATGATTGAAATGGCAAAGTCGGCTTGAAAGATGTGGACGTGAAGCAAGGTTGCAGGTAGGGTAGGGGTAGGGGTGGGGATAGAGCATCTGCACGTGATAAGATGTCAAGAACCTCGCTTAAGATAGAGCTAGTGCTAGCGTTTTCCCACACAGATTTTCCCATTCTAATTCTCAATTGATTTTCAAACTTTTACAGCGACAACGACACCGACAATCCACGTTCCTCATCTCAAACCGACAAGATGACGAAGATCAACACCTGTATGTACAATTATATCTCAATTGAATTTTATTTGCAAATCCCTATGAAAATTCCAATCCTCCGACTTGTGTACTGTAGCTAATTTTTTTTTTCTGCAGCCCTCCACTCCTCAAGGAGAAAGTCTCGCAAGGCTCATTTCGATGCCCCATCCAGCGTTAGACGTGTTATTATGAGCGCTCCTTTGAGCAAAGAGCTCCGCGAAAAGTACAACGTTAGTATAACCTTCTTGCGCAGTCCTATTTCCTTACCTTACGATTTTGTAGGTTCGCTCCATCCCAATCAGAAAGGATGATGAGGTTACCGTCGTTCGTGGCACCAACAAGGGTAGCGAGGGAAAGATCACCTCCGTCTACCGTCTCAAATACGTCGTGCACATCGAGCGCGTCGTCAAGGAGAAGTCCTCCGGTCAATCCGTTCCTCTCGGCATCCACCCATCGAAGGTTATCATCACCAAGTTGAAGTTGGACAAGGATCGTGAGAACATACTCGAGCGCATCAAGAATGGCCGTGAGATTAAGCAGAAGCTCAAGGCCAAGGCCTCGGAATAAGTGTGGCATATAAAATTGGGGTTGGGTCTGGCGTGTTCTTTTTGTGAGAATTGGCCTACATTAATGGCTGGCTCTACACCGGCTGGATATGCTAAGCATAAACCAAATGAAAAATTATGGCCATTTCACATCCTTCCGTGCTTGCACGTCTGGTTCACTGTGAAATGCTCCATGGGAGGTCCTCCCGAAGCATTGAAGTGTCGCATGACACTGTCGCAACATAGATTTATGTTGTGACCTTGCTATACCTTTGTGTGGGAGGACTGACCTATACTAACAACCTACAGGGACATTATGTGAGGTTTGCAGATTGATGTGTTATGTGATATTACGCCCAGTTATATCCGCGTTGACATTATGATTGTTTCCGAGGCAAAAAAATGGCGAAGAAGAAAAAGGCCATTTTCTATTTTGAAGGAGGCTTACTCGCCTGCAGACTGTCATCCAGATTTTAATCCGTGAAGATGTTAGTTTGATGGTGAGGGACAAATTCAATCAAAAACATTTTTAATTTAAATATATCAACCATTGATGTGGTGATCTTGTAGCGCCCAAACCTAGTCCCAGACCCCAATACAAATTTGATTGTCCAGATGTTCGTTTTTCAATAACATCCTACACTCCAACTGGCATCTAAAATTTCTCAACATAAGGTCTCATATCTAACTCCTGTGTAAAGTGAGATCTATGCTGAGTATGTAAATACCAATACGCGTCGGCAATCTAAGTGTAACATGTCAGCTTGTTGATACTGTACACAACACAACAACCAACAACAATAACTTACAGCTTCAGGTTTCATCTTCCCATCCTCAACCCCATTATTAGCTGCCCACTCCTTGGTTCTCGGGATGTCAATCACAGCATCAATGATCGCATGAGCAACATGCACGCCCTTTGGACCAAACTCCCTCGCCAAACTCTGTGCCGTGGCCCTCAATGCAAACTTCCCACTTGCAAACGAAGCCATTTGAGCTCCGCCTCGTAGGGAGGCAGTGGCGCCTGTAATGATCAATGAAGGTGGGTAGGGAGAATCAGAGACGGCGTCGAGGAGAAGTGGAAGCGTCTTTTGAGCGAAGAGGAAAAATCCTACTCTATTTCATGGTGATTTTCATAATTAGCAATTTATCACAATCCAATTCACTGTAAATCCAACCATTCATAAGAGAATTGATAAAAACCCTCGCCCCAAAAGAAAGCAAGAACACCTACCCATTCGCGTCATATCCAGCCTTGTAATCCTCCAACGTCAATTCCAAAAACGGCTTCCTGACAAACCCACCCCCGACATTGTAAACCGCAGCAGCCAACTTTTTACCCTTGTACTCTTGAGCAATCTGTTCAAAAGCCTTGTCTACCGAAGCGGGATCCGCGACGTCGGTGGAGATTCCAAGAGCGCGTCCCCCGGAAGAGTTGATTTCTTGTACGATGGATTCGTAGTTTTTGGGGGAGCGCGCTAGCAGAACTACAGGGTAGGCTTGGGAGAATTTGAGGGCGACGGATCGGCCTGGAGGTGGGAGGGTATGTTAGTGCTGTTGCGTTTGAGAGTTTGGGGTTTGGGATGGTTGTGGAGGGTGAGGAGTGATGGGGAAGAGTTACCAGTTCCGGCACCGACACCAGCTACAATGCTGAAGAAATTACTAGCTGCTGCTCCAGACATATTTGCTAGTATTTGAGCTCGTAAATATTTATTGTGACTGTCTTTTAGACGACGGGATGTTGTGTATTTCAAATTAATTTGGAACGTACACTTGTAAACACTTAAGTACCTAGTAAGATGTAGGGTTATGATATAAGAGAAAAAGTAATTGGGATTGGAAGGAAGCTCTTTTCTTGTAGTTTAAATATTGGATGCTTTGTAGTATATGGACAGGAACAATCGCCAGAGCCGATGGAATTGATTGATAATACATTTTGTACTACACGGAGTTTATTTCTCTTCTTTGTATGGTAAATAGCTTAAGATGGAGCTATGGCGCTGTTCAAGACGGGATGTCGCGATGATGTATAATGTGGGGTAGCTTACCCCCTCAAAGGCCGAAAACGCGGATTAATAATTATAAAAGTCGGGTAAGAAAGATCACTCATCAATTTGCTGACGCGACTTTTTTCTTTCGATTCTCAACACAAAGTATGGAGAAACACTTCTCTCCACGAGTCGGAATAGACGGATGATGAAACTACAAGCAAACAAAGATAGTGTCTTATTTTGATCTTTACTCATCATCCAAACCAATACCGTCCACTTCACCAAGCCACTCTCCTTCAACCCCCTTTAATAATTCATTTACATTGACAGTGCCCGATGTCAAGTACCTCTCACTTACGCCAACATTTACACGTTGCGCCAATAATCCCTTAAGCTCGGCCCGTAAAGCTCCCACCTCTCCCTTACTCATACCCCTTGATTCTTTCTCTTTCATTTTGCGTCCTGTCCCTCTTCCTTTCCTACCACCTCCAGCTGCTTCGAATTCCTCGCTATCATAATCGATACCTAGCTCTTCAGCGGCGGTTTTTACCCACTCATCATCATGACCTTTCTTCTCTTTCGCCAGTGCACTATCAGCAATCTTTTTTGCCAATGTGACTCGCGGCTTCAGTCTTGAGACTACCCTTCGATCTATATCCAAAGATCTAATATAGAATTTAGACTTTTTGCCTTCTCCTGCTAGAGCATTCTGGGCATGAACTTTTGCAACAAGTCGACGTGTACCAACAACTTCTTCTGGTGCGCATAACAGAATACTCGAGCCTGAGGCAGCTGCACGAGCTGTGCGTCCAGATCTATGAACATACATATCTGCAGTACGAGGAAGATGATAATGTATAACCAGCTGAACTCCTCCGATATCTAATCCCCGGGCTGCAACATCAGTAGCCACTAACACAGACCCACTGAACTTTCCTGAAGAGAATTTTTCAATTGACCTCATGCGTGCCTTTTGAGCCATTTGTGAGTGGAGTGCATGTGCGGGAATATTAAGATTTTGTAACATGGGGGTTAGGCGTCTGACGGAGTGAATAGAATTTGTAAATATGAGGGTCCGCTGATTGGGATGATGGAGAAGGAGCGAATATAGGTAAAGGTCCTATGATGGTTAGCAAAAGTAAAAAAAAGATGGCTGACGATTGGATATACCTTTTCTATACCTGCACACTCAACCATACCTTCTTTCAGGTTGGCTGCCATTTGTGAAATTGGATTTACATCAACAAACTTTGGCTTATCTTCCCTGAAATTGAGCTTCTTCAATAGATATTCCATAGATTGACCGTCATCCATCAATGCTTGTTTTCCTTTGCCAGAAAGCTTTTGCTGCAGTCCTTTATGGAAAGTGGCTGAGAATACCAGAGTTTGTCTACCTGGGAGTTTTGTCTCATCATCTTCTTCATCTTCATCTTCGTCGCCTTGAACACGATCGAGAGAGTTGAGAATTTCCTCCACTTCTTTGAAGTGACCTTCAGTCAAAAGTCTATCTGCCTCATCGATAACCAGGAATTTGATTTTTCTGAAGGAAACTGATAATTCAGGGCTTGAGCTTATGACCTCCCATAATCTACCAGGAGTGCCCACCACAATATCTGCCCTGGCCAGTTGGCGCTGCTGCTTCTGTACAGAGAGACCACCAGTAACAGCCGCGACATAAGGGCTTGCGGAAAGACCTTTGCATAAAGCTGTGATATGCTCGGTCAATTGATGTGCCAATTCTCTTGTAGGTGAAAGTATCAATGCAGTGGGTGGCCTTGCATCTTTCTTCAGCTCATCTTCATCAAGCTCTCCATAAGACTCCAGCCATGTTTCAACAATCGGTATGCCAAAAGCCAATGTTTTTCCAGATCCAGTGGATGCCTTGCCAACAACATCATGCCCTGCAATAATCTCCGGTATTGCTTCTGATTGAATTGGAGTTGGTTTTGAGAATTTGAGTTTTGATATGGCCGATAATGTTTGCGACGAAAGATCTAGTTCCACCCACGCTGAAATATCAACCTCTTCTGCGATGCCCTCCTCTAATGCTTCGAAAATGTTTTTGGCAGAATCTTGGGTTTCTAGTACAAGATTAGGATCCGGAGCAGTCGTATCTTTTTTCGGAGGCGCCCCTGGCTTTTCCTTCTCTTCAAGCGTGTTCTTATTCTTCTTATCCTTTTTCTTTTTCTCCTTCTTATCTTTCTTCGCCTTGTTTTCTGACTGTTTATCTACTGAAGAGGGGTCAGGGATAGCGCCGACAGATTCGTCCCCTTCTTTATTATCATCCCCAAATCCCTCAAATTCCTCTTCGTTGTCTTCCATTACTACTTTCGAAGACATCTATAACTATGTGAGCATTGATATGAGTGTTAATGGAACAATTCCTTACGAATTTCACAATTTCCCCTTCTTTTATCACCTCAACACCCTCTACTTCTTCTAAGCCATAAAAACCCTCCGCATCATCAACCATCTCTGGCATTTCTACCTCGTTCCATGGTAAAGAATTGACAGCGATTTGACGTTTTGGAGCATCTTGTTTCGGCGCATTTTTATTCTTTTCGATTTTCTGACGCTTGGGAGGCTTTTGTACTGCTTTCGTATCAGAGTGAGGTCTTTTTTTCTGTTCGGCAGGCATTGCTGATTATATTCGTCGTTTTCTTAAGCTAGAATTGAAGAGTTCGGTGCCGCCTCTGATAAATAATATTCAACTTTTTTTCTCCCCCATGTCAATAATTTTAATCCCGGTAATCTTAGCGTCATTGCAGCCTTGCGCCCAGGCTAGATTCATAATCTTAGAACTCACCAATCTACTACAAGAGGGTTAAATCCGACCCTAAAATCTAGATAGACTTTTAGCGTAGCCTTGTCGCAAAAAAAATGTCCCGCCTGGAATTACTTCAGTTCACTTGATTGCGACAAATTAAATCTACTACTCAACTAGACTTCGCGATGGGAAAGTCTTCCAAGGACAAGCGCGATGCTTATTACAGGCTTGCAAAGGAGCAAGGTTGGAGAGCTAGAAGCGCTTTCAAATTATTGCAGCTGGACGAAGGTGTTGCTACCCCGCGCAGTTTTTCATTCAAAATCTCAATGGAACCACCGTTGCTAACGAGTGGCAGAATTCGATCTTTTCTCGAATGTGACTCGAGTAGTCGATCTTTGTGCCGCCCCAGGAAGCTGGTCACAAGTCCTGTCTCGAGTTTTAATAAAGGGTGAGAAGTTTGGTCGGACTGCATGGGAAGATAAGGAAGGAAGAATGCGCCAAACTTTACACGGAATTGCTAAAAATACGGATGATCATATTGAAAATGCGGCGGACCAACAGTTGAACCCAAGAGAGGATGTTAAAATTGTTGCCATTGATCTACAACCCATGAGTCCTTTGCAAGGAATTATTACACTACGAGCAGATATTACACATCCAGCAACGGTTCCATTACTGCTTCGTGCACTCGATCCTTCTTACGACCCAATCTCGAAGTCTCAGCAAGCCTCGAATCCTGTGGATCTTGTCTTGAGCGACGGAGCACCCGATGTCACAGGTCTCCATGATCTGGATATATATGTCCAATCTCAACTATTGTTTGCGGCATTAAACCTTGCCCTTTGTGTCCTTCGTCCAGGCGGGAAGTTTGTTGCGAAGATTTTCCGAGGCAGAAATGTAGATCTTTTGTTTGCCCAACTGAAGATTTTCTTTGAACGAGTGATTGTTGCAAAACCGCGATCGAGCCGTGCCAGCAGTGTGGAGGCTTTTATCGTTTGCATAAATTTTCAACCACCCGAAGGATTCACAGCTAGTCTCGAGGAACCTATGGGTGTGGGGGATAGATTGTCCAAGATGGTGGATACAGCTGTCACCCAAGAGCCAATTGTGTCACCTATCACATTGCAAGACTTCGAAAATGGAACATGGTCAGAGAGCCAACCAGAAACACCAGTACGCAGAGAAGATGGCGTATGGGAGATAAATCTTCCCGAAGATGAAGCGAACAGTAGAAAGGCTGGAAGATGGATAGCTCCCTTTCTGGCCTGTGGTGATCTCTCCGCATATGATGCAGATGCTTCATATCATTTACCAAAGGATCGTGTGACCCTTGATCCGATACAACCTCCCACTGCACCCCCTTACAAGAGAGCTCTTGAAATGAGGAAAGTTGCTGGAGGTGCTTATGGAAAAACCAATATTGGCAAATGAAGAAAACTGAAGGTTTCGATAAGTCAGTAGCATAGCGAGGCGTTCAGGTCGAATTCATAGACTACGGAAACGTACCATCTGCTTGTTGGCTACATTCCAAGGCCTTTCAAATGGGTGGCAAGGTCAAATATGGTGCTATATAACATAAAATTCGAAATGGCATACATCTAACTAAGTATTGTGGCCTTTCGGAGTAGGAAGTGAGATAAACATACGAATCTTAGGCTTGCTTCGTTCATTCGATCACTGGATCAATCATGCAAAATCAAGGACACTGGTGTCTCTTATCGATAATGCAAATTCCCGTCAGATTACCATATGGAAAGGTCCATTTCGAGTTAAAAGTTCTCCACCCACATTCCCTGTCAACCCTATTCAACTTCGCTAAACCCCATCCTACCAACCCACTTCGCTGCTGCTAGTACTACTACAGTGCTAGATATCCTATGAAGTCGAAAACAAATAGACCCCACCCTATCTCAGGGACTCAAAAAGATCAATTGTAAGTTACCTTTCGCTTTTAGCTCTCCAAAAACAAAGAAAAAAAATATGAAATATTACAAACTCCCTCGGGTGGGCTCGAACCACCAGCCTCTCGATAATCCGCCAATATCATTCATTTTCATTGCAGATAATTAACAGTCGAACGCGCTAGCCAATTGCGCCACGAGGGACAAGTTGTGATTGTGGTTTTCGTCGGTGTTATTTGCCTTCATATATATATATCAATCCTTCCCTTGCAAGTGTGTGCAGGTTCCCCCACTAGTTCAAGCCGACGATGACCCACTTTATGAAAACCGAACCGGGTTCTAAGGTCTTCTGGCGAATGGTCGATTGAATTGAATTAATTGTTACCGTAGTTTTATCCTATTTAAAACTATACTTCCTCTCTCATTTCATTATCAGTTATTTAATGTATGGTATTCATAATTCAATTTGCTTCAAATTCATGATACAATTCACCATTATTTATCGCCAGAAATCAAATATCATTTCATCTAAATATCCAAAAATAATTGCAAATATTGAAGTTGAACCTTAACCATTCATCTCATCTTCTTTTTTGTTTCCATAACCCCCGACACATTCTCAAAATTTCCAACTCTTCATAATCATAATCAATGCAGCCTGCTACTAATGAGAAACAGCGTATACTGTTTTCCAATACTCAAAATGTGGGAAAAATAAAAACCAAAACAAATCAACGCTATATATGAGACGGCAAATGCTCATTTCACACCCTATACTAATACAAATACGCCATTGCGTTTGTTCCAATCCATTCTAAAATGTCCTCTTCTCCTCTTATTCAAACTCAAACTCAACTCAGCTGATAGTAGCTACTACTCTCTTCTTCCTCGCCTTCTTCAACAATGTCGTCGGCGGGGTTACCACTATAGGTAATGTAGGCAATCCACAAGAAGTTGTTCCATCCCCATTACCACAAGTCGTATTGCAATTCTCCTTAGCCAATACGCTGGCCGTGACCGTATTTCCGCAAACACACTTCACGCCAGCTTGAACGGCGAAGTATTTGTAGGTGATACAGAAGGCTTCGCAAACCACGGGCGTCATGACAGCGGAAGTTAGGCTTGGCCCGTCTAGACTGCCGGATGCGCTGACGGAACAGCCGAAGTAGTCGAATGAGGCAGATGCGCTGGCTATGGCGCTGGAGGATGTGGTTGAAGATGAGAATGGGGGGAGTTTTGAGCTGGTTGATGAGGAAGTTATTGAGATGACATTGCTGCTACTTGACGAGGAACTTGGTTGTGAGCTCGTGGGTGAAGATACTGTCGAGGCAACGCTGCTACTTGATGAAGTTGGTGGTGAGCTCGTGAGTGAAGTTGCTGTCGACGCAATACTGCTACTTGATGATGTAATCTGTGAGCTTGTGGATGAAGCGACGAAAAGATTGCTTGAGCTTGTTGTTTGTGAGCTCGTGAGTGACGATACCGTCGAAAAAACACTGCTACTTGAAGAGGCTGGTTGTGAGCTTGTGGATGAAGGAACGAAAACACTACTCGAGCTTGACGATTGCGAGCTCGCAGATGAAGACGTTGGGACGGAGGAACTGGAGAATTCAGATGATGAGGTAATTATTCCAGTCGACGATGTCGAGATTACAGGGCTTGCTGTTGATGTTCCAGTACTTAGCAGCAGACTTCCAGAGCTCGAAGTTGTACTTGGCGCCGAAGATATTTGGGAGCTTGAGCCGGGAATTGAAACCGCAGAGTTAGATCCGCTCGAGGATCCTGATATTCCATAGCTTGATGTGGATGATCCGACGCTTGACAACAATACGGCAGAGCTCGAAGTTGTACTTGGCACTGCAGCATTCTGGGAACTCGAGCTACTAACTTCAAAAGTAGATAGGCCACTTGATGATACCGATACGCCAGAGCTTGATAAGCTGCTTGAAGCAACAGAGCCTTGAGAACTAGAAACAGACGTCGAAGTACCAACCTCTGAGCTTGAAGGCCCTGCTGAAGTTGTAGGTAATTCACTCGAGGATGTCAGTTGTCCAGAGCTTGATGGTGAGGCCACAGGAGAAGAGGTAAGTGGACTGCTCGAGGATACCGATTCGAAAATGCTGGATGATCCCGAAACCAAGGTACTCGTGGGGAATGGAGAAGATGGTGGAAGTACCGAGGATTGAGGGCTTGAAATGGCGGATACGCTTGAGAACCCGGGGGTTGAAAGTGATGAAGTCTCTAAGGAAGGAACACTTGAAGATACTGACACTCCAGAGCTGGACAAGGCTGTACTTGTTTCGGAAGTGGAAGACTGGAAAGCCGAAAGTGGAGCAGATGCAGAAACAGACTGGGAGGCAGAACTTGAAAACAGTGAAGTTGAGAACACGATTGTTCCGGAAACGACAGAAGATTCCGAAAATACAAAAGAGGACGTTGTGCTTTGGGCGGGGCTTGAAGCAGGACCTGTCGATATTATCATCTGGGAGCTTGCGATACCTGTAGAGCTTGAGCCAGACTCGGTTGCAAGTGAAGTCCCCGAAACAAGGTTTTGCGCAGGCGGTATTCCTGAACTCTCTGTCGTTGAGGCCTCTTGAGTAGAGATTGCAAATCCTGTCGAAGAAGGCGGGGACCCGCTCAAAACTGTCGTGGTTTCGAGACTTAGAATTGTCGAGTGGAAGCTCAGTACTTCCACAGATGAATAGAAGCTCGGCGTGGAAGAGGGCGCGGCTTGTGATAATGTCTGGCTGTTGGACGATCCTAGTGACGAAGTCGAAAACTCGGATGAAAAGCTGAGAGGAACCGTGGGCTGTGCGCTTGAAAATCCAGAAGAAACACCAAGAGAAATGGTAGGCTGTGCGCTTGAACCAATTTCTGAGAGCGAAGAAGACTGGGATGCAAATTGGCTTGTGGAAATACTTGGACTTAAAAGCGAACTTTCCGTGGAGAAAGCAGCCGATGACAAGAGTTGCGTGCCAGAGAAGACACCAGACGAGGAGACTGCCAAGGAAGAAAGCTGGCTGCTGGAAACTCCAAGGCTTGGAGATAGACTAGCGGAAAGGCTTGCAGTCAGGGATTCGGAAGTACCAGAAGAAGCCAAGATCTGCGAGCCAGATACCACTGCAAGAGACGTGGGAACTCCAGAAGCTGATGATGGCACTTCGCTTGAAAAGCTAGCTGAAGCCGAAATCAGCGCACTTGATATTTCTCCAGAAGCAACGGTAGATGGGGTGGCACTAGGTGGGTGAAAGCTGAAACCTGTTCCTTCAGAAACTGGGATGGGGGATGACAAAGAGGTCGAGGATTGGAATGAGAGGGTGGCTAAGCTAATTGATGCACCAGGTGTGCTAAATAGTGAGGGGGTCCCTGGGACGGACGGATGGGTCATGAAACTTGTACCTTCGGATTCGAAGGTAGGCAATGAGGCAATGGTCGAAGTAATCACTGCGCTAGCGCTAAGAGTACCAAGAGTAAATGTACTTTCGATTCCAGAAGATGGGATGGGAGTTACTTCAGGTGATGACAGAATGTTTGATGAGCTGATGAAGCCAGCCGATGTAATCACAGTTGAGCTACCAACGAGCGACTCGAACGTACTGGAAGACGTAGACTCTGTGGCGGAGGATGAAATGGCGCTTGAAAATGAAGCCGATGCCGATACAGTCCCGATTTCTGCTGAGGAGGCGATAGATGAGAAACCACCAGATAATGATGCACTCGCAATGGCTGTGGATTGAACACCGGATGAAGACGCACTTGCTGAGAATAGGCTACCAGTTTCCGAGTTTAGAGAAGACGATGCGAATCCGCTAGAGGGGAAAGATGATGTTGCAGCCGCTGAGAGTGCCGGCGTCGTAAACCCGAGCGCCGAAGATGGAATTATACTTTCGCTGTGAGTGGATAGAGTTCCAGAAGATACCGCAACAGATGAAATCACACTCAATACACCCGAACTCGAAGCAGTGGATGGCAACTCAGTAGATGGAAATGTTGATGTTGCGGCCGCAGAGAAAGATTGTGTACCAAGGAGACCAGATTCCGAAGATGAGAACGAACTCGGCATCTCGGTTGAGGAGCTTCTTAATGTGCCACTGACTATCGCGTTGCCAGGCGGTATACCACTACCTTCGAGGCTTGATGTGGCTGCAGCGCTGGATGGGTTCGCGGATAAAGACCCACTTGTTGTTGGTGTGATTCCAAAGGTGCTGGACGAGACTGTTTCTGAAAGAGCAGGGAGCGATGTTGTTGCGGCAGCTTGGGATGAGCCTCCAGAAATTGAGATCGGTGAAGAAGAAGAGATTAGACTGCTTGGAAAGGTGGAGGAGACGGCTTCAGACAGTGAAATCGGTATTGATGTTATGACAGTTGATGTTCCTGTAATTGAGGTCGTCGAAAATGAGCTAGGAAGAGCACTAAGCGATTGTGCTTCGCTAGCGGTAAGAGATGCCCCCAAAGAGCTGAAGATACCATTGGACGAAATTGTTTCGCTGGCACTGGGCGAGATAACGGCAGATGGCTCAGATGTGGATGCCGAGAAGGTTGAGCTTCCAAGGACTGAGACGGCGGGGAATGAACTAGGGATGCCGCTAGATAAAGATGTCTCGCTAGAGGTAGGAATAGGCACAGAAAAGCTTGACACACCACTGAACGACAGGCTTTCGCTAGCAGTAAGAGATAAAACCAGGGACGGCTCAGATGTGGATACAGAAGCAACTGACGATGATAAACTGCCCAGAGAACTTTGCACGAAAGACGCTGTATTTGATACGCCGCTTGAGGCTCCCGAAGATCCCGTCTCTTGGCTGATTAACGACGATTCAATAAATCCAGAAGCTGAGTTACCAATTGCCGAATTACCAGAGCTAGAGCCAGATGACGCTCCAGGACCCGTGCTTGATGCTGGGAAACTGCCTGTAAAGCTCGAGAGTATGGATCCGCTACTCGGTGCTACCGTGGGAAGAAGAGAAGTGAGTTCGCCAAGTATTGTGGACAGTTCGCCCCTCTCACTGCTAGGCGAGAACGTGGAGATGATAGATGTGATTTCTGCAACAGCTGTGGATATCTCACCAAGTACAGAAGACGGGAGACTGGGGGCCGAGCTACCAGACTCAGAGGTCGATCCGACTGCTGTACTCAAAACCTGGGAGCTTCCTGTTGAGCCTACTGATGCTACTTCGCTGCTAGGACTAACGGATGCAACAATAGAAGAGACTATGTCAGCTGTCGAGCTCGGTGCTACGCTTGGTACAGAAGCTGTTGGGGTTTGCTGGAAACTCGAGGACTCGAATCCAGTAGCAAGAGAAGTGCCCGATACATTGTTTTCAACGGGCGGTATGCCGGAGCTTTCTGAAGCTGAACTGCTGGATGTAAAAGTCGGTTCGATGGGTGCACTGGTGACTCCGAAGTTAATTCCGCTGCTTGAAACATCTTCACTCGCTGATGCGACAAATCCGCTCGTAGATGTCTCGAAGGTGGAGCTAGAAGATGACACAATTGTTGGGTTGCCTGTTGCCGAAATGGAAAGAACAATCGAGCTTGTGGGAATGCTTGCGAAGCCGGAACTTGGCAAAGTTTCGCTTGGAAAGCTAGCAGATTGACCTGTGGATAATCCATTGACCGGACTCGATGAAACTACGACCGAGTTGCTAGATATCGAGCTTGCCTCAAGAGGGGTGGACGAGGCAGCACTTGGAGATATAGCGTTCGAAGACACGGCGATTTGGCTTGTTGCTATGTTTGAACCAGATGAAGCTATAGCTACGCTGCTAGTTCCTAAATTGGTTTCGACTGGAGCAGATGAAATGATAACCGATGATGAAGCACTCGAGGGGCTAACGGCTTGGCTTGATCCTATGGTTGGGCTGGGTAGTACTAAAACAGCTGAGGTAGCAAATGTCGAACTTGGCTCAACGATGGAGGATGAGCTAACACCGAAGTGAATTGTACTTGAAGGGCCAGTAATCTGACTGGAACCTATGCTTAGGCCAGAAGAAACTACACCAGCCGAGTTCCCAGCTATTGAACTCGGCTCAGTAATAAAGGATGAGCTAATACCGAAAGAAGCTGCATTTGAAGTACCAATAACATGACTTGAAAAGAAGCTGGCAGAGGTTCCTTCGGTACTAGTGGTCGAGCCAGATACTATTTGATTGTTAGGTGGAAGGCCACTTCCAATCGTAGAAGTTACAGCTGGGGATGAGACTTCGGGAGCAGAGCTGCTGCTTTCAAAGGATGATACAGCAGCCCCACTTGAGATTGGCGATGCAATCAGTGAAGTCCCTGCTGCGACATTGGAGGAGGCTGGAGCGGAAAAGATAGCAGAAGCGCTCGATACACCTGACGTTGTCGCTGGTCCAGAAAAGATACCAGAATTGGATGCTCCTGTTGAAATTGCGCTGCTTTCGGCACCAGATATTGTCAATGATCCAACAAAACTGTTAGCAGCTTGTGTTGAACCAAATTCTACGCTTCCGATGGCACTACTTGTCTGGAGGGAACCAATTGCCGAACTTGTACCTAAGAATGCAGGTGAAGAAACAATCTGAAGAGATGTGGACCCGAATACAGCACTTCCTGAGCCACTAACGACTGATGATGGCAGGTTTGCACTTCCTGATAAGATTGATGAAGTAGCTGCTGCGGAGATTTCAATCGTATTACTTGACAATAGTGATGATGGAGCCGATCCAATACTAGAGCTCGTAGGTTCAATGGCTCCCGATGAGACGAATTGAAGCGAGCTAGCAGTCGTGCTAAGTACCTCGAAGGTGCTAGCTGCAGATGATGACGGAACACCGATGACGGAAGGTACCGATGAAGCACTGAACACAGCCGAGGACTCAATATTGCTTGTTGGGAATCCCGATGGTTGGAGCGACGCAATCACTGTATTAGATACCACGAACGTATCAGAAGGACTGGTGGCCGACGAGAATGTACTGCTTGCCCCAGTAACAACCACAGCGGATGAGGTGATGAGACTTTCAGACGATTCTGATGGAGGGGAAGAGCCAAAAGAGGTGCTCGCGGCAGCGGAGATAGAGGTTTGTCCAATTTCACTGCTCGAAACGCTCGTAGCTGGGGTAAAGGATGAAAGAACAATACTGCTAATTCCAGATTCAACAAACGCTGACGTCGGAACAACGCTACCGCTACCGATGAAGCTTGAAATCGGGAGAGCCCCACTATTTACAGCCGAACTAATAATATTTGAAGACGATAGACTGATACTCTCTGTAACACTTGAAGTAGATGCAGCAACTTCTGCGCTAGACGTTGGCGGCAGGATTTCTGAAGTAGAAGCCTGGGGCCCGGTGGTGGTGAAAGATGTGCCAGACACGTTGTTCTCAACAGGTGGAATACCGGAACTCTCTGCAATCAGTGATGACAATTCATGGAGAATGCTCGTCACTTCAGGAAGTAAGGGGCTTGTGGTTGACACAGCAGTTATACTTGAAGCGATGAAAGTACTAGTTCCAATTTCAATATGACTGGATGAGATAAGCCCAGAATTGGAAGCCTGTGATAATGGGACGGAAGTTCCCTGGGCACTAAAGGTCGTCGCAGAAAAGGATGGCTCGAGCGAGATGCCAGAGCTAACACTTAAGCTTGGGCTGGATGTTTCGGACAGGCTAACCACCGATTCAGAGAGTGCGGTTGTCAAAATTGGTACTCCTGTAGCAGCCGAGCTGGTCGGGACAATCAATGCGGAAGTAGAGACCTCCTCAAAACTGCTGGATGATGTTGCAGATAAAGTGTTTGATTCCGAAACAGCCAGTGAAAGGCCTTGGGATGAGACAAAAGGTCCCTGAGTCGTCGGTACAGGCTCATTGCTCAAAGCTCCGGACGTTGGAAGGTTGCTTGATGTTGCAGCTCCTGAAAATGAAGGAATGATGGTACTTGCAGCGGCTGATACAGTATTGATTTGAGATGAAATTCCACTAATTTCCGATGCGCCAATTGTTGAAGCACCAATCGAATTGACGACTGTTTCTGTTCCAGCAACGCTAGATGCCAGCTGCGAGGATGACAGTACGGCATTGATAGAAGTTGACAATGGGAGACTGGTGGTAACAATGGATGTACTTGTGGTTACTTCAACAGACTGCTCCATGGATGTCTGGATAGCAGAACTTCCGAGAGATACTGCATTTGAGCTGATAATAGGCTCGGAAACGCTAAGACCTATCGAGATGGATGAAATCGGTATAGTAGTGCTGATTGGCAAACTGTTGCTAATCTCACCAGGCGTACTGATTGCAGAAAGTACAATAGACGTGCTTTCTGCTGTAGAAGGAAGTGTCGTGATTGTACTCGACACAAACAAATTTGTGGATGAAACGGTCTCTTCGACAGTCGTGCTTGAACCTGATACTATTTGGTTAACAGGAGGAATACTGGTGCCACTAGGTGATGGCTCTCCAGTGCTGGCCTCGACTCCAGTTGAAGGGAATGCGACTAAACTTGTACTTATAACCGAGCTGCCCGGAATTACAGTTGAAGGGGACTCGATTAAACTTGTAGCTATGACCGCACTGCTCTGAACTCCAGATGATGTCGGTATTGTAGTAGTGAAGAAGTTTGTGGAGGTCTCATTTGGAATCGTGAGATCAGTAGCAGTGCTTCCTGATTCGGCTGAGCTTGAGACAAACGTATTTGTCGATGTGAGTAGCAGGGTTGAAGACTCGACTATCGTTCCTTCGGACACAAGCAGTGAAGAGGCGGGGACGCTTGTAGAAGGTGCAATGGACACAGAGAATGATGTAAGCAAATTGCTCTGTGACTCCACAACCAGTGTCGAGGCTGGACCTCCACTTGTTTCAGAACCGACAGGAATGATCGACTCGGATATAATTGATATAGATTGTGTTAACGAGCCACTGACAATTGCATTGCCAGGAGGAATTCCACTCGTCTCAATACTTGATGAAGTAGGTGATGACTCTGATGGAACAGAAGTCGATTCAACACCCTGACTTGGCGATTCGGAGGGCCCTGGACCAACCGATCCAGTCTCAGTGACACCAGGCGTAGGCTCTCCTGAGAATATCGAACCACTAGTAAGCACTTCTATACCAGTGCTTGTCGCTCCTAGTACAGGGGTACTGATAGCTTCGGTAGAAGCTGGAGCAATCGAAGTTGACACGACAGGTCCAAACACCAACTTATACAACACACCCGAGACAACTCCTTGGCGTCTCATAAACCTCCTGATAGCTGGAGTAGTGCCGCCGCAAATCTGCGTGGGATTTCCTGGACATTGATAGTCACAAGCTTCGTCTTTGGTTGATTCTTCATCAAAGGAGTTTGAACAGAAACAATGCCCAGGTTCAACAAGCGCATACATGTACGTGGCTCCACTGTTCGCAGTTGAACAGTATAATGCGCAATGATCAGGAGTATCAATGACATTTGGATCAGTATTATCAACGGGGTCAATAAGTGGGCGGCCTATTTGTGACGAATCGACGTAACAACCTTGGCTCAGATACGTGCCACTCTCAATACTACTAGTACCATTGTCGCCCATAACAGTTTGAGTTACCGTTACCGCAACACTTGGTACTAATGTTGGACGGACAGATGTTCTAGAAGGGCTAGATGAGATCGAGCTTGGCTTTGACGAGGACAACTGCGTTGTGGTTGGAAGCGTCAATATTGAAACCAGAGTAGCAGGGCTGAGTGTACTTGATAGGGAAGCAACCTCGCTGAGCGATGGCAAAATGGCTTCACTGGTTGATGCTGACAGATCCGAGGATGGAATAGCACTTGATCCAGAAGGAAGAGCGCTGCCACCAACACCAATAGTAGACGATAGAAGCTGCGAACTTTGAGCTGAAGTGGCAGGGTTAAATGAGGTACTTGATGCCACGACAGAAAGCTCTATAGTAGAAGATTGAACCACAGTTCCAAAGGTACCAGATGACAAATCGGCTTCACTCAACGATGTACTGCTAGTTGCTGCCAAGGTTGAGGCAGAAACAACGAACGTAATACTACCTGACTCGACCTCACTGGCCTGGATGGAGCTGGGCGGAACAATTGTGGCACTAGCACCTTCTGAAATTGCTACCGTTCCACTGAGAGATATCACGACAGCGGAAGAAGTCGCAATGGAGAAAATGCTTGTCTCAGGTGTTGAAGATCCACCAGATGATGCAGGTTGTCCAAGACTGCTTGAAACCAGGGGAGTTTCCGTCGAAACAAAAGGTTGCGTACTGCTTTCAGCGCCGAGAGACTGGCTCGCTGTACCGGCAGTGATGATGCTGGAGCTTCCTGGAGCTTGGGTGGATTGGCCAGTAGAGCTAGGCAATGCTGATTCTTCTGTCCCCGATAAAATGGATGTACCGCTACTAGTGTAAGTCCCGCTAACGTTTTCTCCAATGGGTGGGATCCCAGAGGATGAGATGACCGAATTTTCTCCCGTAGAAATTGGCGAAGCAACGACAGAAGTTGATGCAAATGGCGATCCGCCGGATGTACTCTGGAAACCAAACGAGCTACTTGGTACCTCAGATGATGGTACAATACCAGTTTGTGAGGCAACATTGCTTTCGGAAATCGGAGATTGAGAGCCAGCGGGATTTGTAGAAGACGGGGATGCGGGAGTGCTTTGAATTACACCGGAGGAGGGCAATACAGAGCCAATAAGACTCGTCTCTGAGTTAAGACTAGATGAAACAAAGCTTGAGAGCCCCGAAATGAAAGATGATGAGACCTCTTCAATTGACGACACGACTTGGGAAGTGGGGAGAACCGAGACTGAGCCAACTAGACTAGACGAGGCAGCGGGTAACTCCGATGTAACAGTAGTTTGTGGCTGAGAAATCACAGCGGAACTTAGAGAAGCAAGCCCACTCTGTATTCCGGAATCCTCGGAAACTATGGTTGATGAAGCGGCAGGCGTTGAGAAGCTTGAAGTAACTACAGTGAACGAAAATGTTTCAGTCGTACCAAGGGCCGATGTCGCGATGCTTGTCCCAAACTCAGAAGATTGTGTTAATGAGCCGCTGACAATAGCATTACCAGGAGGAATGCCACTTGTTTCAATACTTGAAGAAGTCTGAACCCCTGATGGCTGTGCTGAAGCAAATGTAGAGCTAACACCAATCAATGATGTCTCCGCTACACTGCTTGATGTTGGAAATGCCGATTCACCTTGAGAGCTCTGGGATGAGGCAAGCGGAGATGTGGCAGCACTGATTAGAGAAGTTTCAGATGCGATATTGGACGAAGTTATGACTGATCCTGCCTGCGAAAACTGCGTGGATGAAGGTTCTACTGTAGAAAGCCCAAGCGATTGCATTTGACTCTCTGAGGTCAGCGTCTCGGAAATGCCATTCGAGAAAGTCATAGTCTGTGAAGAAGCAACAAAAGACGATGCTAGAGACGCCAAAGATGAAGAAACTTGCGCAGAGAATGATGACTCGCTAATAACGTTTGACGGTGTAGCTGACTGGCCGAATGAAGCAAACGATGGCTCCGAAACGGTGTTTGACAACGTAGCCGAAAACCCAGATGATGACTCGGAACTGGCACTTGACGTAATAGATGATACTCCAAATGAAGAAGCCTGCAAGGACGACGGCTCTGCTGTAGCAAATGAAGTTGTAATTCCTGTACCAAAACCACCGAATGAGCTCGATTCAAACGGTATAGACGATCCAGAGACTATAGCATTGCCAGGCGGGAGTGTGCTTCCTTCAGAAGTGGATGCGGCAGCACTTGAGGCAAATGCAGTTGTCTGGGCAGACATATATCCAGAAGTTGGAGCTGCACTACCAACAAAAGTAGATGTTTGAAAGCTAGATGACTGAGATACTGAGAAAGATTGCAAACTTCCAAAGCTCGATGACAGAGCAGAGAGTGAATTCTGTCCAGGTATTGAAGTTGGCGGTAGGGTTTCAAACGAGGGACCACTAGAAAATAGGTTCGAAGTAGAAGAGCTAACGACAACACCACTAGTTGACTCGGGCGTCTCCGATGATACTGATTGAGTTGCCGTCTCGAGCGGTGGGACAACAAATGAAGAGATTGCAGTTATACCTATTGTTGACGAAGGTTGACCTTCGGATGACGGGAAAGAAGATATCTGAGTACTAGGTAATTCCGACGGTTGTACAGTTGAAGATGTAAAGCTCCCAAAAGAAGAAGTTGCTGGGAATGATGCTTGGATACTTGAAGACTCGCCAGATGATGTCCCACCATTGGTTGAGGCGGGGGTTTCTGTAGAAAATCCGGATTCCACAAAAGAAGAGCCCGGTGTGAAGGTGGGAAATGAACTACTAAAGGATGGTGACAATGTAACTAAACTATTAGAAATCACGAATGTAGAGGAAAGCTGAAAGGTAGACGAGATTTCGGTTACTACCTCGGCAGAAGTCGTCAATGAGCCGCTAACGACTGCATTTCCCGGAGGAATGCCGCTAGACTCCAAGCTTGACGTAGTCTCCACAGGAGTCGAACTTGCAGATGCTAAAGACGAGGTGAAAAAGGATTGCGATACGAAGGAGACGCTACTAGACGCCCCTCCAAGAGAAGAAGAGATGGGGACAATAAAAGACGAACTAGGCGCTGCAGATAGCGTGTTCGAAAAAACCGACGAACCGGTAGCTGGCAGTTCGCTACTGGGAGATATTCCAACTGAACTACTCGTTATGGCAGACGAGTATGGCACGGTAAAGGCAGTTGAAGTAGCGAGGCTTTCCAAGCTCGTCGGGCTTAGACTAAAAAAGGCGTCGCTGATGGGAGAGATGAGGTCTCAGGGTTGGGATTGTAGGGCACCATCGACAGAGTGACGGGATCACAATCAGATGACAGCGATGAGCGTAGCCAGAGCACACCTGAACATGCCATTACATCGTGGGCGGCATTAAATGGTAGAGCCAAGCCAATTGTACAATCCGAATTGATTGTAGCGACCGCTGGCTGATAACCGAGGGTTGAAATCTTGTTCTCTGTGGTGAAATAGAGCGCTTCATTACCGGGGTTATGTTGATCCTGTTCAGAGGCCAATACCATTGGGTTACCAAAGACATCTATGACGTCGAAGGAAAGTTGATCATTGGGATTTAGATAGAATACCAAGCTCTGGTCTGGGTCTGTGGTGAAACTGAGAGCATCATCTCCGAGTGGCAACGGATCATATAGATACTGACTGCTGTGCCCAGGCTCGGTGACAAGAATCTTGAAAAAGGGTGCTACAATACAGCCTGAGGGCGAGGTGAATGATGAAAGGGGCGCCGAGGCAGTTACTGATGATGGCGATTGGGTCAAGGCTGAAGAAGTGGCTGGAGGCGATATTGGAGCGACTGCATATAAAGTTACTTGAACACAACTGCTTCCCTTAGTACTTTGCGTTGATGGTGTCAAAACGGTCAAGACTCCGCCACATCGTGCCAAGATATTGGCTCCTGTAGGAGGAATATCAAGCGAAAGTCGGCATTGACCATCTACGGTTGCTGTGTATGCTCGCATATCTGCCGCAACATGGTCGGAAGTGTACAATTGTACAGGAGAATTTCCCAAATTAACAACCCTTACAGCGGCAGTGATTGGAACATCCTCACCACCAATAAGTTGTGTTGCAGTGAATGAACTACTTTCTCCAATGCCAAAGACACCTGCTTGAGCTTCGGATTGTGTGATTGGCAACGTATCGTAGCCCCATAGGGATTCAGTAGTACCATGGTCGGGGTAATTAAGTTGAGAAAGATATTGTACAGGCTTTCCGGGTTCATCAACAAGCACCGAGAATGAGGTCGGAATATTAGGACAATCCAAATTGTACGGATTTGTGGATGTGGTCGCGGGTAGCTCCGACGTTGTTGGAAAAGCTGACGTGAAACTTGTGATATCCGCAACAGCTGTGGACCCTGACACGGCTTGATTGACAGGAGGAATGCCGCTGCTTGTCGACAGAGGCTCAATTTCAGTGGACGGTAGAGTAACAAAGGTAGTATCTTGTGACATTAGACTCGTTGTAGTCTCCATTGGAGGCTCGGACGAAGAGGCTACCATCCCAGTAGTCGAGCTTACAAGAATCTCGGTAGGGGAGCTTATGATCTCGCTAGTAGAAGTAGCCGCTCCTTCTGTTGTAGAGATACCTTCAGTAGAGCTAAGTGCAACTGAAGAGCTAAATAGGATTGTAGTCGAAGCCAGAGGTACTACAGTGCTGGACTCTAGGATTTCGGTTGTAGAAGTGACAGTTATCTCGGTAGTAGCAATCTCAGTAGAGCCGGAAACTGCTTGATTGACTG
>JWJB01010144.1:0-28268 GCA_000812895.1 Rutstroemia sydowiana | reverse complement strand
GCCGTGCACGCGCAATCAATGGTGCGTGGGAATTGGCCGCCGGTCTTGATAGAAACCAGCGCCGTGCACGCGCAATCAACGGTTCTGTGGGAGTGGGCCGACCCTTAGATGCCAGCGTCGTGCACGCGCAATCATGGTGGACAGAATCGAACGAGTCTTCTGACTCTAGCAAATAGGGATTGGGTTCGGGTTCGACAACAGCGGAATCGAGGAAGGTGAATGGCTCACCATTTGATGGATAGAGCCAATGAGCTTTGGCGAGAGGCAGAGACTTATCGACAAATGGCAAGGGATGAGAGGAGGTTGATTAATGAGCGCCAACTCAATGGTGGTATGAACGAGATCGTTGGGCGTGGTGGGGGAGCACAAGAAAGAGGAGGTCGTGGTGGGAATGGTGTGGATGGTGGGGTTGTGGGAGTAGGTGAAGGCGGCGGTGGCGGTGCTGTTGGTGAGAGAGGGGAGAATGAAGGTGATGGGGTCAGAGATGGTGAATAGGACTTGGGAGAGTGGAAATGAATTGTGCGTTTTTTTTTATTCCACTTTTATGTTAGAAGAAGTTTCATTTGAGGTTGATAGCAGGACTGGGAGACCAATCAAAATCGTTTCTTCCTGTATATCAGATATGATTTTTCAATGTCCCAAACAGGAAGTAATCCCTTTCGCTCACATTCTTTCAAAATCACAAATTCCACTTGTCAATGTGTATGCACTGTGTATGGAAATAAACTGTGATTAAAATCGGGGTGGCTGGAATTCGTGAGGCATCTTCGTCGACTGGTCTGCATGTCTGCGTTTGCATCTTACGTTTGAAGCTTACTGTAACCTACCAGACTATGTGTTGGTTTTATGGAAGGATCTGTACCTTAGTAGCCTCAACTCTTGATGGTATTGGCTTTTTAAATACGCTTCAAGCTATGCACCTTCCTGTTGAAATCATACAGAACTTATCTCATGTATTTCTGGTTTTGAAGTGACTGAAAAAGGTAGTGAGACTGACTGTACCTAGGTATGGTACTGCCATCTTCGTAGAAAAAGTGTCCCGTAATTCCGCAAGGTTAGGTTACCGTATTTAAATTTGTACCCGTAACATTGAACCGTACCGTACTTGCTTCTTGCCTTTGCTTATCGCACATACTAGTGGCGATAAGAACTTTGGTTGAAAAAAACCGGCGAAAATTTGAATATGGCTTAGCCTAATTTGTTATTAGTCATAGGACAAAGACTTTTATTGTTTGTCATCCTTTGCTTCTACGGTAAGACTTTCTCTTACAAAAAGTCCCCATTCTTTTACCTACTTTTTATTCATCATCTTCTTCTTCTTCTTTTTTTCAACAACCCATTTAAACCATCCATCCTTCTTTTTAATTCTTTCTTTTAACACACAGCCAAAACAACAATCCATCGACAACAACACTATAATCGAATATTTCATCAAAGGAAGATACAATCGAATTTGATAATTTGAAGTTGCTGGGGAATATTTGGATTGGGAGATAATTATTTGGAAGGAGAAAGAAGAAATTTTCAAAAAGAGCAAGAAGAAATTGAGTGATTGGTTTGGTGGTGAAATTTCTTGTGGCCGTGGAGGAAATCAAAAAATTCAATCAAGAACATCGAACTAGCAGGAGAATACTGCAATCTTGTATAATCATTTCCTTCTCAAGGCTTTTCTGTGTCAAAGAGAGCTACTTCTTGTGATCGCAATCAGATTTGTTTTTTACCTCGTTCCCTTGAACGGAAAGAAAAAGAAAAGAGAAAAGAATCTTGATCTTGCAACGGTCGCATTCACGAAACAACCCTTCCCTTCCCCATCTCCATCATTCTTTAACTGATTATCAAGCAATAACTTGATTGATTTTGTGCCTTGGAGTAGCCGTGTTCTCTGTACAACTTTGAGAATCAAAAATATATCGAACAAAAATTTACGACAATTCTACAGCTTCATCTCATCAACCTTACAACCAACAGCAATAATGACGTCCTCTGTGTTTTTCAAGTTTAAGTCTCAGAAGGAACCCTCAAGGGTCGAATTTGATGGTACTGGTATCTCTGTATTTGAACTCAAGCGTGATATTATCATCAAGAGTGGACTAGGTGACGGAACCGATTTTGATCTTGCAATCTACAACGAAGATGGCAATGAAGGTAAGCATAGTTTGAGATACCATCCAAAGGTTGATGCTAATGATTTTAGAATATGACGATGACACGACCATTATTCCCCGATCGACTTCGATCATCGCCCGTCGATTACCTCCTATTAAGCCTGGAGCAGGAAGGGCTGCAAGATACATGTCGGGGAAGATGCCAATAAACCAAAAGAACTCGTCGAGAAAAGAACATGGAAAGCAGCCGGCTGCGAAACCTACTACTACAAATGGCATGGCGCAAATGAATAGTGCGATGACTGAGGAGCAACGAATGGCTGCTATGTTTCAAGCACAAAGTGAGAATTGGTCTGCGACGCAGGAAGAGATGGCAAAGTGAGTAGATCCCCTGACCACGTATATAAGTTTGCCTTGCTAACAAATCTTTAGTCAAACACCTGTATTCCGACCAGGTGGTAAGAAAGGTCAGCCTCCGCCAAATGTTCCAGATCACGAACCGCCGACTGGGTATATCTGCTATAGGTGTGGTGAGAAGGGACATTGGATTCAGGTCTGTCCGACAAATGATAATCCAGAGTTCGATAATAAGCCTCGGGTCAAGCGTACAACTGGTATTCCAAGATCATTTCTCAAGACTGTAGAAAAGCCAGTTGCGTTGAGCAACGATGGGACTACGGATGATACAAAACCTCCGTCTGGTGTGATGGTAAATGCAGAGGGAGAATTTGTCATTGCTGAGCCTGATAAAGCATCGTGGGAACAATTTCAAGCTAAAACCAAGTCATCTGCTGCTGCTCAGAAAGCTGCTGCTATGGGAGATAAGGAATTACAGGATAGAGGGCTGGAATGCGCACTCGACAAGAGAATTTTCATAGACCCAATGAAGACGCCCTGTTGTGAGAAGACGTTCTGCAATGACTGCATTACTAATGCTCTTATCGAAAGCGATTTCACATGCCCAGGTTGCCAGACTGATGGAGTATTGATTGATGATCTGGTACCTGATGATGAGACAACCGCAAAGATCAAGTCGTATTTGGAGGAGAAAAATGCTGCTGCTAAGAAAGTGACAGACGAACAGAAGAGATCCCAGAGTCCGAGCGTAGTAAAATCTGAAGCTGCTGTAAAGGCGGCCACACCACCTACGAAACAAGCGCCGCTAGCATTAACAACTAAAGTTAAATCACCCACACCGAATAAATCACCCCAAGTCAAAGCAGCTGAAGTTTCGAAAGTTGCAAAGGCTAGTCCCAAGCAAGGAAAAACAGCCCTAGCCAACGCCAATATTTCAGGTGCACCTCCCTCGGAACCAAAAGGCAAGAAACGTCCTGCAGAAGAATTACTCGAGAACCCCAAGATCCCTAAAGGTCCAAAAGCCATGCGTCAGAAAGAAGCGGCCATGCAACCCCAACAACAAAATAACAACAACATGATGGGTGGCCTGAACGGTTTCCCCAATATGGGAAATATGAATATGGCGAATCAATTCTTTAACAATGGGTTCAATAGCATGATGCCAAATATGATGAGCGGATTCCCAAATCTGAGTATGAACGGGAATGCAGGCATGATGATGAATAACCCCATGATGAACATGGGATTTCCAGGCATGAATAATATGCCCATGTTTAATAATTCAGCGGCTGCATTTGGTGGTATGAATCCTATGATGAATGGAGGCTTGCCGAATGGTATGGGAGGGAGAGGAAATATGAATATGGGGATGAATATGGGAGCTGGTGGTATGGGGATGGGCATTGGAGCGGGATTCCCTAATCAACAAAAGACGATTTTTGCGGAACCATTGCCCAATGAAGAGGATAATGCGTATTTCAGGAAACCGGTTAATCCGCATAGGCATACGGGGAGACAGAGGAGGGCAAGGCCGAGTGATTATAGGGAGTTGTGAGTCTGGAATTAGGTGACATAAACTATGGATGGCTTCCGCAATTTAAAGGAGGGTGTTGTGGTTGTATGTGTGTGTATATGGACGACATTGGTTAGGTTGGGGTTGGTTCGAATTGGAAGTCGATTGGATTGGCTTTTTCATCCACAAACGAACTTACTTACCTACCAACACAAGTGCGGGCGAATGGAATGGACTGACGTCGCATCGGATCGACTCCCATCCATATGGTACCTTTTTTGTCGCGACATCTCATCACTACCAACGCTCTCGTTGTGCATAAGATAGGAAGTCCACGTCTATCAGATACATACAACATACATACATAACATCTACTCGCACGAACAAACAAACAAACGCACATCACATACAACTAGCAACGCAACAAACGAAGTAGCAATCGAGCTTTAAAATTGGGACACGAGGCTTTTTTCGGTATGATATCATGAGTGAAAGGGTGGGAAGAGTTGCTTTTCATCAAGGAGGATGGTCTTTTTGGGTGTTATTGGCGTAATATGGAATGGGTATAGGTTGGGATGGGATGGGTGGGTGGGTAGATTTGCTTGCTTGGGTGGGGGTTTTTCTTCTTCTGAAATTGAATGCATGGCATGGATTGGGATTGATGATCAGCATACTATATAGTACTACTCGTACTGGGTTTCTCTGTTCTTTTTTTTTTTTTGGCTGGGAGGTGGGTTTGCGGTGGTATGGTATATGCAAGCAAAATGAGGTTATGGGTGGGGAATTGCATGGCTACGTACGTGTGTACATAGGTGGATTGGTGGTGGATGTTTATACTGAGTGGAGGAGGGAGGAGTGGATTGGCATGGTAGCAGTCTACTTGAGGTAAATGGTAGATGGCTGATGCTATAGCGAAGAGTGAAATCAATCGATCGCTAGTGAAAGAATGAATAAGTTCAATTGAAATTTGAAATCATGTGTGATTGCCTTTTGGTGTGATGTTTAGTCTATATGTGATTTGTGATGAAATATGTACCAGTCAGTAACTCGGTATTACTAGGCAATGCGATGCGGCTCGGCTCGGCCCGGCTTGCAATGTGATATGATTTTATTGTGCGTATGTATTCGTGGATCTGGATCTGGATTTTGAGGGTTATCTTCGTGGGTGTTGGACGAGAATGGGCGGGATGGGATGGGATGGGATGGGATAGTGTAGAGTGAGGTAGGGTGGGGGTATGGTTGGTATGATGGTGATAAGCTATGGTATGAATGGATAGTTTGACTTGGTGGCAACCAGCTTCATCCGATATCGGAGGCTTTGAATAAAATACTGTAGAACTACGGGTTGGTTGGTTGGTAGGGATATAGGTATTGATGATCGTTGATGGGAGGTAGGGAGAAAGGGGAAGATGCGCATGGAGGCTGAGAGGGAAGATAGTGTGGGGGTTCACTGATGTTGACTTGCTATCTATGTATCTACTGTGAGTAAGTAGGGAGACTAAGACTTCATTTCTAGATATAAGTGCTGTATTAGAGATATATTAGACTGAAGGAGGGATAATTATCCCATCCCATCCCATCCCACATTCGTGTTACCAGATAGTAGATAGCGTGTTACACTGCAACCATAACACAATATAATACACCGTAACCTACCTCAGAATCAAGCTTTTTACCAGTAAGTTAGTTAATCCGCAATGAACCCAAATGAACGGCAACGCGGTCGGGCCGCTTTCTTTTGGGTTCTGGAATTTGAATGCGATTGATATGGTTTGATTTTATATCTGCCTATTTAGAACGAACCATTTAATTATCTTTTTAACCCCCAATCTACAGTATAACCGTATCAAGCAATCATTTTGACCCCCATCTTTCTATACCACAACCCAACTCATCAATCTAACAGCTAACTCATAATATTTTCTTCATCCCGCGACAGAGAGATGGTTAAATATCAAGAGTGAGGTAAAGCATAGCTGCCCGTTTCATTTACATCGTACATATTCATCTCATTTTATCCCCTCATACCCCACCTCACCCCGACCTATTCTGTACTATAATACTATACAGTACATAATGAACATACTAAACGAACCAGCAGCCTGGTTTTGTATAGCTTTTATCTATCCATGTATTCAATCTTATTTCCATTGTGTGTATTGTACTATATGTACGTGTCAATACCCATCAATCAATATACGATCGAACCTTAATAGAGGATTGATTGATTAATTGATTGGAAGGATTTTTATGTATATTTACGAAGAGTATATGATATGGAAAGAAAGTAACGTGGCACGAAATCGGATCGTCATCGTTCAGAGGCCTAGATCGATTTGTTTGTGTTTGTGTTTGTGTTCGTGTTTGTACTATGGTTATACGTTGCGTTTGTGTTCGTGTTTGTGTAATGAATTTGTGTATGGCTACTAGACTTTTTAACCACTGCGGGTGATATGTGTATACTTGGGTTTGGTTGTGCTATCTATTTGAAGGATGGGATGTTGGGTTGTGGTGTGCTGCTAGTGGTGTGATTTGATGTGTGGTGGTGATTGATTGTTTGGGAGATGTGGAATGCTGTTGAATGGAGGGAAAGTAGAGGAGGGAATGGGTATGGGTAATGAGTAATGAATAGTGGAGTGAGGTGAGGTGAAGTGTTGCACAGCAGTATAGTCTGGGGAGTTGTAGGATGATATTGTGGAGTAAAGAGTGTCGATCGGTATCGATCTATGGATGGCGCACTTTGTTGTTAGTACAGTATTGGATGATACTTTGTTTTTCTGGCAAGAAAGAGAAGAGGCGGAGAGAACAAAGAAAGAAAGACCAGAGAGAAGACGGGAAGAATGGAGAAATGGTGATAGAATGTGAGAGTATTGCATTTGTGCGCGCTGATATAGCAGTACTATGCTGGATACAATACTCGGCACAATATAGAAAGGAAGATATAGTATGTGAGAGTATTGCATTTGTGCGCGCCGATATACTATGCTGGCTGGATACAATACTCGGCACAGTGTAGATACCCACATGAAGATTCGCGGTAAAAAAACAATCACATCACATTCAACCATTTCATCAAAGCTTTTATCCCAAATAATACTTTCTTCCTTTCTTCTTCGCAATCGGATTAAGTAATCTAGGAAAATACTATAGCACAAAAGGCATAGAAAATAACAACTATATATATCAAGGAAGGATATCGCACTCTATTGGAGTTTAGTAAGTACCAGGTAAATGATAGTTCAAGGAGCCGATGAATGTGGGGATTGAAATGGGGATGAGGAGATGGAAAGCGGGGAGGGGAGATAAATGGCGTGCATAACCATCCATACCGTACCGTGCTGTGCTGTGTTACCAATGTGTGCGTGGATGAATGAACGAACGAACCACTGGGGAAGTGTTTCATCATATTAATGCTTGACGTGTACGGATTTTATTTTAATGTTGAATTTGTGTTGTTATGATGTGGATTTGTTGTGCATGTGGAGTTAGTAGTCTGCTGGGTAGGGGTGCCGGTGGGTTTGAGCATTTTGAATGTATGTCGCTGGTTTTGATATCCATCGAGTAGGTTAAGGTTTGTTTCTTGTTGAATGTGAATGCGATGGAGTAAGTGATACTTGTCATATTGTGGAGGCGGGAAGCTTGAGGATGAATGGAAAGGTACTGTACTGTACAGTACAGACAGTGAAAGTAAGGTGCCAGCCATGGTATGCATGCGTGAATGCAACACCCGCTTTTTGTGGCATCACTTTTTTATGGCTAAAGATACTTCCGTCCGTATCCTCTTTCAAATTTCAATGCATACAGGTACAACACTCTATTTAGATGTATGAGATGTATGAATCAAGGAGCTGTTGTTTTGACTACTCCATTTTTACTCGGTAGATGCACTGCGATAGGAGAGATAATTCTAGAGCCCCATTTCGAAGGAAAACTCTGATACTGTATCTAACAACCAACTTACAAGGAGAAAACTTTTCTTATGGGGAAAGTGGAAATTTGCGGGTTTGTGGATTTGTTTCTGTTTTTTTTTTTTTTTTTTTTATGTTTGATGCTATGCGATGCTTGATGAAGAATGAAATTTTGTCTTTGATTTTCAATACTGATACCGTATCTGCGATGCGATGCCAGCAAAATTTTCACAGCGAATGGTTTTCTCACACCGATACGAAAATTATGAGAGCTTGAAAGTCGGGACTGACAAAGCGGATAATTACTAACTGACAAAACTATACTGTATCGACGATGAATCATCTTCATCTTTCTTCTAGAACATCTAAGAAGGAAGTTAATCCAGAAAAGATTATGTGCAAAAGGGGGGAAGCCGGAGCCGGAAATGCGAAATCACTCTCTATGATTAGCATTAATTGTGGAGATGTATTTTTGATGTTTTTGTTTTCTTTTCACTTTGTTTGCTTCGTTTTGAATTATTATGATTATTTGTGCCCAGTGCCCATAGTGGAGATTCAACGGTGGAAGTGGAGGATATAATTCTACCGTGCGTTCAGGGGGGAAGGTATATCGGTAATTAGCTTCTTCTAGAACATTGGCGCTTCGCACGTTCCGACTGGTCCATGGTAATCTTTGTAAAGATACTTTCGGAATCGCACTCAGATGGGGATCTGGGCTGGTTTTGTCTTGAATAGATTCCGTAGCCCGTTGGAATTTGGAATTGGAATTGTTCAAATACGAAGTACGCCGGTACGGGACGGGTACGGTATGTACAGAAATATGAGATGTGAAATATGACAGCAAGGGATTGGTATCTATTGATCGTCAGCTAATATTGAGATTGGATTGATCAGTAAAGAATTCGATACGCCGAGAAATGAATGAACAGGCAGGGCAAATTTCAAATGAAGATATTTTGCTTTCTGTACATACACGCAATAATGCAGAAATACAAACGAAACGTGCTGGCGGTACTTTGTAGAGTCACTTGTGTAATCAAAGGATCCAGCTCCCGGGTTTTGTTGGTGTCATATCAATTTATTCAGACAGTATGTATACTGTACGGAGTATAGCAGACACCACGCGTCCCCGCATTGAACACGAGGTACTTTACCTAGCGCTTGTTTCTGTGTTTGTATTATTACGTGCTTCTTATTTAAATCCTGAGCTTGGAGTTGTTCTGTTCATTTTTAGCAATTTAGAGTTGTGCAAATGTGCCAAGGCATTCCAAGTGAGGTTTTCATGGCGGCGTAACGCCCTTTCATGGTTTGGTTATAAAGTCGGCGCCTCCCTTGTCAGCGATTAACCTTCAAATAGACTATGGCTGTGCTATTCCTCTCGCTTTGCCAGCGTTAGGCATCGCATCCAGTTTTTATTATCGGTACGTCATGTTTCATTATTGATGGTTGAGAAATGCATTATTGATTTATCGATTTGACTCTGTTGGTTGATCGCATCCTATTTTGAGGCTGCGCATAACGGAAGATGAGGCCCCTTACGATTTTTAATGATTGGATTAGATGGATTGCATGAGAATGTTGTGAATGAGTCGCCGTGAACCGTTTGTGCCAATACTGGCACTGCTGCTGCAAACAAAAATGCCGTAGATATCTTCCCGTTTTGCCATTTGCATATACGGATACCACATAAGGCGGCTCCTATACGTGAATATGTATCGTTAGGTAAGAAGCAAATAATGGGTTATTTGATGAAAAATGTTTGTTGCACCAAAACGAGAAGAATCTTCAGCTGGTTCTAGAAATGATTTGCAATGTTAGCCCCTATTGTGGTTAGATGGGTGCTAAAAATTCACATTTCTCGACCCCATGTTTTCGAAATTTTAACCCCACACACTATTTTACCGTACATACATCGCCGGATATCAAACAGTAAGCCTCAATGATACCTTTTGCCCGTTCCTCATCCTTCAAAAATTTGACAAGTCAGAAACGTGGGGGGATAAGGGTGGGGAGTAAATCTGGCATTCTTGGTAAGATGTAGTACTTTTCATCCCGCAATTTGTAGCCCCAAGACCTAAGCCCAATAATACCATCCATCTCGAGGACGAAAACGATAACATCCAAATCAATCGAAGACGGGCATTTATATATCCCATACACATTCTCTCGCATATTGCCCTTGCCAGGCTGAATCTTCAATATGGGACGAATGAGGATAGGAAAACAAGTTATAAGTTATTCCTTTAATCAAGAAATGTTATCGATGGTAACACTTTTGGCTTTTCGTACTATGTTGCGTTCCCAGCTTTTCCTGCCTAACGTTGAACGCTGAGTCCTTAACCTCCTTGATTCGACAATTCTACATCTTCACCGCCAGTTGGAGAGATGAGGAGATGGGTTTGAATTACATAGGAAAAAATCTTGATTGCACCATTTCCTTATTTTATATTGCGCGAATCTGGATGCGTCCGATGTAAATGTTAGATATACGAACACAGCACGTAGGCTAGGCCAATAAACAGTTGTCCTGCTATCTGGTATTAATTCCGAGACACTTTATACAATACGTGAGCATCGTGCTTAATATCCGCTTATATGGCTCTACGAGTCTGCCTTGGTAGGTATCTGAGAGTAATCGACGCTGTTCGCTCAGTCCGAAATATACTATAATAATAGTACGAAGTTATAGTTGTTGTTGCTGTTGCTGTTATATTACAAGGACCTGTACCATAATCGGGAAGTAGATGTATGGAATTAATAAACCAAAAATCCACTTTGTCTCCAGGGGAAGGGAGAAGGTTTTTCCAAAATTTTGAGAATGCCATGGAACATAGATGGAAACCCCACGAATTTCCCCATCGAGCTTTATATCCTAGCTCATCGTCTCTCAAATCGCAACCCAACCCAGAAAAACTTCCATCTACAGTATCCTGTTCATACATATCCGATTTATCCATGTCGCTCGATCCTCAACAACCTTGATTATTACACCCCAATAGAAGTTTAAGCCAAGCCATGATGCCTTCCTACAGCAAAGTGGTATCTTACAATACATATATGCAAGGATATAATGTAAATGTGCAGTAATAAGGCTGGAAACAGTTTTTCAAAAAGAAAAAGAAAATAATTGGGAGGGACAGCTAGGTAAGGTGAGCTAAAGTTTCAACGCACGTACGAATGCAGCCTGCAATGGAACCACAAATTTGGATATCCGGGGCAATCGGATTCCATATTTCAACTGCAGTAATTTAATATGCTATATTGACAACAAAGTGGGCCGGAAATTCAATGGAACTGAATCTGAATATACTGCCCTATCTACTGTAGCATCTTAATTTCTTTTAGGACCTACATATTTTTTTCCTTGTACTTTTTATTTGGAAATTTCCCTTTCTCCATAAGAGCCTGATTTCTTAATTGTCGTCGGCTTTTTGTATGGATATATGTATGCAATTCTATGGAGTACCTACCGGTAAAACTATCTACGCGACAGCTAAGACCGGCCAACAAATATCATCAATTAGGCCTAACGTACTACAGTAGCTGCTAATAACCCCAAAACATCTAAAATCATCACCCCTGGCGCTTGGTATGAAAAAGTCGAACGTTCCTACCGTAAATAATGCTTACATTCTTAGACAAGACTGGGGTAATTTCCTCAACGTGGAAGGGATGAGTTGTCTTTTAATTATTTCCTATTTTCAATCCGATTTCACACATCTATCTGATCTGTGCAATGTAATGGTAAGGGATAGACTAGAGTCATACCGGCCGGCCGGATATGATAATTATTAATTCTTTTCTACAAGGGGGTTCCGTTGACTAGAATAGATTGACGAGTAAATTAATTCGAGATAAATTCATTCGATTGCCCACCCCCATTTTCTAAAATAAGTTCAGTGAATTTTCCAGGCTCTTCTACATTTTAATAATTCTTCAGGAAAACTATTACTATTCACTTCTATTGATAGTTGTTGTTTGATCATCACAACTTCGCCTCAAAATAACCCATTTTTTGCCACCCTCAAGCACATTTCATCAGCAATAAAAGTGCGCGCGCGCAAGCCCAGCGTTTGTTTGTTAGAAAAGCGTCAAATTGTACGAAGAATTCGTCAGATCGTCATACTAAAATCCTTCCAGAAGGATCGCAAGCGCTTATTCATTGCATCCGAATACCGAATACAAAGCAAGACCACCGTTTTCTCCTGGTAAGTTTTAACCCTCATGGATCGCATACCCAGACACCATATCCATGTCTATATCTCCCCCACAGACTCCCAAAACTAACCCCAAGCTGTCAGCCCACATCATCTCCACATCTTCCTCCTCCACCTTTGGACAGATAGCACATACCCCGGCTGGAAAAAAAGTACTATAAAGCGAAGCTCCATCCCGCAATCCATATCTAAGCCGCACCTTCTTCTCAACCTTCAGACCTACAAACACACCCGTTTCAAATCCACTCGGACCTCAATAGCAACCTTCTTACATACTATCTTATCTTCATCCCTCATCCACAAAAATCCCACAAATTCTTCCTTCACATTCAAACCAACACCACACAACAAACAAAATGCCTTCCCAAACAAGCACCACAACCATGGTCATTCCAGCACCACGCCGACGTCTCTCACCACTCATAACATCTGCGACCTTCGGTCAAGATGTGAGCATGTGTTTCAACACTGTCAAAATCGGCAAGCCAAAGAACCAACCCATGTTCTACGAGAACGAGTACGAAGCACCTGCAGCTCCTCCACCAAGCCCTGTCAACTTCCCCGCCGGTAGCTGGAGCACTGCCTGCAGACAATAGATACGATATCTATTCTTCTCCACTTTGCTTATCTATCTATCGGATGTACTCTTGCATGGAGTAGTGTATATTAGCGCGCATGGCATGGCATTGCATTGAGTTGCATATCAGCAAGCATGATCATTTTCTTCATCTTTTTCAATTGTGGTCTGTCGGACTACATTATTACCGCCACCATTTTCAACTCAGCCTGAGCTCAGTCTTTTGGCTTCTCTTCTCTTTTCTTTACAATCTTCGCAAGCATACAAGGGGTTTCATTGCTTGGTCGATGGCTTCCTCCATGGCAGGACTGGGCTAGAGCTGGGATAATCGGGCATATTCATCCCACACCATACCACACCATACCAAGAGAACCTCACCAATCGAGCCAACACAAAACAGAACCAGAAACAACAACAACAGACCATGAATCATGGAACGCTCACGCGAAAAATTGGGAATCTCTTTTCATTGCGCTTTTCCTTTTCACTTTTCCTTGCCATCATCTGTTCGCACGGGGAAATTCAAGGGAGTTTACATCTAAAAAGGGTTCGGACTCGGGAAGGGGGGGTTTGTTTTCATCTCTATGTTGGATTGGATACCCGTCAAGGATTTCCATGGTTGACACACTCATGAATACGATTTTTTCTTTTTTGTCATTTGTTATTGTTATTACTACAGGCAGTTTGGGTTTGCAGCAGGATTTGGATATTGGAATGCATTGGCATTCAATAGGGCTTTGGATGGCAATTTTGTATATTTTGGAGTCAGTGTCTGAGTTAGTGTGTGTTATTGGGATATCAATTGGGGATTCTATTTGTTTTTTATTTTTAAACCCGTTGTTGTTGGTCGATCGTTACCACACAGGGTATGTATATGTTACATGTTAGATAGAATGGAAGATTCCTTCTCATCGATTCATTTGATTTTTGGCGAGAGGCCGAAATATTTCGCCACTTCGTTGCTTGTATGTATGCATCCATGGTTATTAAGTGAAGATCCGGGGCCCCAAATCATATCATTGGTTCTCCAACTTTTTCAGCTGGTATCAAAGTCCTTTTTATGTTTTGTCATCTACTATTGTACGTACTGTACATAAAGTTCCTGGTTCTTACTTCTCTTACTGTACTCTGCATCAAGTGCCGTGTTACCAACATGGAAAGTACATGCTTCACCGATACTTTCTGTGTATTATGTGCAACTGTTATATTATATGTTCTCTAAGGTTTGTTATGACAATCTTAGCTTCATGGATAAGATGAGATGAGATAGGATGCAATGATGCCTCATCTCGTTCCTGCCTAAAAGCTTAAGGTTACATGTCTAATCCTATCGCCTATACTCTAGCAGAGGAGCTACAAATCGTGGCAAATCCAAATAGCTGACCTTTATTCCTCCTGTACATCGCATATGCTGGGAGTAGTATCACATCAGCATCACATAACCATCACCATGTTCCTCCCCGAATTCTTATTTCTTGGCTCACTAGGCTCATACCCCAGCGTTGCGTCATATATTCCCTGTTCATCTCATCTCATCTCATCTCATCTTACATCCTTTGCCTATTCATTTTGGGGACCCCGGCAGGTCGGACGTCCTGGAGTTTACCCCCACTCCATGGAATGGGCTGATCTAATACTGTGGTACGGTGAGATATGGTATGATTCTTAGGAGATTTTGAATGCTTTGCCGAGGTTATGGATGAATAACTTAACTGAAGGGAAGACTAGTTAGATTAGATGGGTGTCGAAAGAGAAATCGTAATCTGAATCTTGATTACTGTCTTTGTCTTATACCTTACCTCTATACATTTATACATACACTATATCTATTTGCTTTCATCGCATGCCCGGAGGTCTCAAAAGCGGATTATATGTATGAGTGCCGAAGTGCAGTTCGAGGCCATGAGTCTTTGTTTGTCGTTATGAACTTTCCGCTGTAGAAGGTAACTCGTATCCAGTCTGTCGTAATTTATCTATGGGTTATAGGTATCAGATACAAGTGGAATAAGTTTGTAGTTAGGACAGTAGCTTCAGCAATTATTCCTATGTAGATACAGGTCTCGTGTAATGATGAGCAGCGAACGTGAAGAAAATCAATGGTTTAGGAGTTGAGAAGATTATAAAGCAGATCCAAGTGGCATTCTCAAGCGTAGCTGATTATATAATACTGAAATTTAAAAGAGAGACCAACGAAAATCGCTCCCCTCGACTGATTATCGCGACGCTGTATTTGGAACAACAGAAATATCTAATGTTTGAAGGAATTCCCTTATGACTGAGAAATACACCAATGAAAAAGGATTCTATACCCCAAGGATCCTTACGCAATCATGCGATTGCCAAGCTCATCACGCCTCATTCGCATTTACTCCCCCGGAAAAAGAAAGCCCTGAAGCTCGAGGAAACTCCAAATTTATGATCGAATTATCAACCCCATATTTGCATGTACTCCCCGACATAAGAAAACATCTGGTGAAGCTCGAGGGAGCTCCAATTTACGAAAGGGTTAGTTGAGTCCCGGCCGCCTCCCTGATAGCAGCCTCCGCTTTCAGGCGTGCGTCTCGCGCGTGAAGTATTTGAAGCATAGTGCCCCCATCAGTATTCCCCGACATTACCATGGCGTTTCCTTCAGCTTGTGCTCCAACATAGATATGACCATTGCCTGCATTGGGAGTGATTCCTGCATCATAATAATCCCCTTTATGCACAGTGGCGTTGCCCTTCGATTTGTCACCAATAAAGTAGTGTTCCCCCTCCTTTCTTCCAGAAGGAATGTGAACTCCTTGGTTCATTGCCTCTGGCTCTGATGAAAATGGAGAGATATATGGGTTATTTTGCTGATTGGAGCTAGTGGTAATAGGAGCCATCATGGCGGTGCGATGAGGATATGGATTAAGTTTATCGATGGGTGTGATAGATAATGTGTTTGTAGATACTGAAATGGCCGAGTCATACATAATACGGTCCATGACATCGCTATCGCGGCTCTCTTTGAAAACGCTTAGCTTTGGAAATGCAAAGTTGGGGTTCAAGCTTACCAGCTAAGGAGGTGGTTCTGTTTGTCATAGTCTTTTCCTTCTCGGTCTGCAATCGTTTGCCAATCTTTTCGAGGTTGCCGAGGAGGAAGTCAAAATCTGTGATAAGTGCTTGGAATGTCTTCTTATCTTGAATAGCCCAGATAGCTCTTAGTCGGATGACCCTTAGTGATTCACGTCTATTTAACTTATCGGAAAAGTGGCTTGCGGCTCCGGCGCTCGTCCAGTCACCACGAGGACTATCATCAATCTTCCAATCCACCCACTTTGCAGGCTCCTGATGCCCCTTATTCTTACATTGATACCTCCTGCAAATCCCTTGGGTGCTTGCCAAGATTTCTCTAATATTGATTAGGGTATCCATTATCACTCCACATTCTGCTGGCCAACGGTCTCTCAAAATCTCAGCTTCCGATCCTGGAGATGTAATGGCCATTGCTGTTCCCCATTGGCTCAACCGCCTTTTCATGAGACTTATTTTGGTCAGCGAACGATGGAAATCCTTCACCAAATTTTTGCCTTCTTCGAAGTATTCCATAAACTCGATACACGTTGCAAAAATTCCGGCGAGAGCGACACCCCCTAGAGCTAACCCAGCTGCCTCGGCCATCATAAGCACTCACCGAGTGAATTGCGGTCAGGAGTAGATAAAAATAAAACAGCAGCCTTTTGCCTCTTAACTATAAGGCTAGGGTATATGAAACACGGGCTTGTCCTAATAATATTGAACAGCATGGACTTCAAATTTTGGATGCTTTGCAGTGACAACGCACGTTGGAACTGATATCATGTTATTGAGAGATACCGTAAGTATGGTGCAACGTGTTCTTGGGCCGCGACGGGAGCCTCAATTCAATGAGGAAGTTTGCAATTTTTGGCGAGCCCTACTCTGTCTTTGGCGAGGTTCTGCAGGTAATGCGCGGCGAGGCTCTGTCTGGTAAGATCCAAAGTTCCCGTTTCAAGCTTATCGCTGAGCTCTTCCAGTAATGATCAACGTGGCGTAGCTTATATACGTCCGATGTTACTTCAGATGCCAATATCTTGTAAATCCTTCAGAAGGTACAAAGGTTATGTGTGTTCATATATACTTCTTGATACGTATCACGCCATTAATGGAACTTTCCAATTGATAAACAGAAATGGGGAAATGTGAACAGATAAATTACTAACGAATCAGTTAATGTAAGTGTTTGTGAAAACTTGCCTTCTCTTCCAATGAGGAGTTTGCTTACCTCATTCTCTCTACGCGGTGAATTTTAAATAACTACTACGCGATATAGCGCACGCGTAGATTGAATAGCGACAGGTATAGATGACAATAGAAACCTTGGAGATGAAACGCAATGGTACTAAGATCAAAACAAATATTGTCTCGGTGAAACTAGTGACATCGATAATTTTGGAGTGCGAATTCTCAATAGTTGAAATCCTCCATATCCCGAAACATAAATTTAGACAACACATGCAGAGGTTGAGTCTTTTGATCTACCTAGACAGGGCATAGTCAGCTTCAACCAATAGAAATAGAAAGCATTATCTACTCCGTGGGATGGGTTGGTGGGGTGTACCCTTGATTATTTGGTGAATTGATCGACGTGCAGCCAACTACAGCCCATACATACTATGTACAGGGGATATTGCCCGATCCATTTGATGGAAGGAAGGCTTGCGGCTTCCATTCTTCCATATGCACGCGAAACCTATGTAGGTAGAATACTTACAGCATCAAGCATCAAGCAATATCACTTTAATAATCGGTATGGCATTATATCCAATGCCTCTCATACATTGAGAACTTCAAAACACTATTTCTCTCTAGTATCTAGACGGCTTGAACCCAAAAATGATATAATCTGATATGGCAGAAGCAAGAGCACATACTAACTTTAATTTCCTAATTGGTAATTATAATATCTCGGGCGATTTCACTCAAGTCAATACGGAAAGAAGCAATCACGTTTTTGCCGGTAACAAGTGTGCAGGGAATTCCATTTCTCACTTTGGAGACGGTAAGCCTTCCAAAATATAAATGATATTCGAAACTAGTTCAACGCAGCCATACTGCCGTATGACCTAAGACTAATATTGGCTTGATAGTAATCTGCAGTACCTCTGATAGCGCGCACAAACAGCCAGACACAAGTTCGAAAACAACACACCAGCCAGCGCTACCCAAAGCTGGCAAAGCGGAAAGCAAATCATCACCGGTCATGCCTACAGAACCAAAGCAATATATCAAATTTCTGCCTCTGGGACATAGCTCAACATCAATGGAAAGCAGCGTTGCTAGAATTTCCGAGCTGGATGAGACTGAAGGGAACGATTCGACGAGCGAAGAGGCAGAAGTGGGAAGACGTGGCAAAGAATACAAGAAAGAAGGCTACATACACGGGCTTCATATTACTTCATCTACCAGCCAGAAGCTGCCGTACAACGAGAATGTTACTATTCGACATAACCAAGATCCGCGATATAGTAGTCACAACCATCCTTTCATAACAGTAGGGGATGTGATAACCATGGGACCAGATGTGGGAGCTGAACTTATGTCTCGCACAATGGTGGTTCTAGCTCGTTCCGACACACTTGCGTTGCAGTGTGTATCGCTGTGTCTGCATGACGATATAAGTGACTCCAACTGGAAGTCATACTACGAGTCGCACGTGCCAGTCTTTGATAAAGCGGGAGGACCCTCTCAAACACTGTGGACCTTTAGGAAAAATATTTGTATCGAATTTCGTTCTGATACAGAACTGCACAGCAATTGCTTGATCAATTGCCAGCATACCTGGACTATTCACCCAAGCGTACAATCCGCTAGAGTTGGACGAGTGCAGAACCTCCAGGATCTGTTGGAAGCACGTAAGGATATTTGCGACAAGCTATATGAGAATAAACATGATAATAGCTTGGACAGTGGTGGCAACACGTGGAACCCGCGTAACTTTTAGCACTTCCTCACCGCTAAGGTTATCGCATAATGCGGAAATCCAGCATTCTATTTCGTACTATTTCATACCGCAACCAACAGTTACTTGTCTCTTCTCCCGACTGTGCCCCTTCCTCACCTTGAGGGTGACATCACGCAACGTAATATAAAATAGGCGGTTACACCAGCCGCATGCTGCCTCCCATGTAAAGAGTTTCCACTGATTGTGAATGATTCTGTTCTTTGTTATTAAATGTTTCTCCGACAATTCTTCAATATTTTGTGCGATCCTATTATACACTGTTAGAATCAGCAAATATGGAGGTTATCACAGTACTAAGTACAGGACTAGTGATACTCATAACAGTAAGTAAATTCTACACTGCCATTCCCCTCCTCTCCCAGTAATTGAGTTATTCAGTCTCTTCTCACACGCACGATCTATCTCCTCTACCTGCACCCCCTGTCCCATATACCTGGCCCAGTCACGTGGAAAATATCCCGAATCCCCTACGCGCTCGCCCTTCGCAGCGGCTATTTTGCGGTTCGAGTCAAAGACCTACATGCAGCATATGGACCAATCTTAAGGATTGCCCCGGATGAAGTGTCCTTCATTAACGAAGAAGCCTGGTTTGCGATATACAGCCCGAAAAAAGGATATGCCTTCCCCAAGAGTCCAATATGGTACCGTCCACGACCGAATGGATCGTACGGAATCATGGCTGCACCAAATTCTGACCATAGCCGGTTTCGAAGGACTTTTGCTCCGGCGTTTGCGGACAAAGTCGTGAGAGAGCAGGAGCCAATAATCCAAAAACATGTCGAAATTTTAATTCAGAAATTGAAAAAGGAGGCAAGTAATAGGGAACCGATTAATCTACTGAAGTGGTTCGAATACCTCACTTTCGATATCGTTGGAGACTTCTGCTTCAGCAATTCATTCGGATGCCTAGAGAGCACTGAAAATCATATCCAGATTGATATATTACAGAACGCCATGAATGCCTTTACGCTTGCTGTGGTTCCGCGTGTACTCAACCTGGAAATGGCCAAGAAGTTTATCGTTCCTACCATCCTTACAAAGAAACATTCAACGTATTTTAAATCTTTAAATGACTGGACGCATCATAGATTTGAAGAAGGCGATAATCCAGCCAAGAACGATCTTATGACATACGTATATCGCTATCGCCAAACTGAAAAGACGGGCTTGTCATTAACAGAAACGGAGAATGCATTCGGAGACTTTATGATAGCGGGCAGCGAGACTGTTGCAACAACTCTTATGGGAGTTTTCTTCCATCTCGTCAAATACCCTGGAATACTACAACGTCTTAACCAAGAGCTGTTTGACGCAATAAAGCAGGATTCAGGAATCATAGGTAGCGTTGTATCCGAACTCCCATTTCTGAATGCAGTGATTATGGAATCCATGAGGCTCTGTCCTTCTCTCCCAACTGCCATTCCGCGTATGGTCCCCCAGTCGGCGTCGTCTATTTGCGGACATTACCTTCCACCCGGTGTACGTGTATATTTGTAGCATTCCACCCACTATCATATTAACCTACTCATCTAGACATATGTAAGTTTCAGCCAACTTGCTGCTTACACCTCGGCCAGCAATTTCTCCTCGCCAGAAGACTTTATCCCATCGCGTTGGCTCCCCGAATCAAAATTGGAAGTTCACAACATCGATGTATTCCACCCCTTTAGTGTTGGTCCGCGAAATTGTATCGGGAAATCATTCGGGCTCTTGGAAGTCAAGTTGATTGTAGCGAGGCTGCTGTGGGAGTTCCAAATTCGAGGGGCACAGGACGGAAAATGGGATGAGCAAAGAGCGTATTTCCTCTGGGAGAAGAGGCCATTGTTGGTTGAAATGGTACCGAAGTTTTTATCGAAGGTTTGAGACGTAATCGAGGTTTTCGCAATCATCAGACTAAGTACGAAACAGGATGACGCTTGCTCCTAGGGTTGGTTTGTATCATGATGGATTTTAATTGGATGACCTTCGTTCATTTCTGCTTTGGGCTGGCTGATTACTTGACATGTTACAACTTGTCATATTATTCGCAAAAATAAGACTTTTTGATGCACACAATTGATGAGGACCTGTAACTTATCCCTGTTGCCACTGATGGGAAAAATTGTGAATAATACTAGAGTTTTCTCCTTTTGGTTGATTCTAGGGATTCACTTCAAAGTGGACTTGGCAATGGCTTGCACGGCACCACCCTATGTCACATGAAACCTAACGACACTTTGGCTACGCGAATAGGCTGTACCACCGCACCTCACAACCACTGATTAATGATTCCCTTCGCCTAAGGACAACACTCGATGACTCGGTGCGCGGACGGTGAGGCGATTGGACAAGCTGGAGATGCGCATGTAATGACACCCACGAGTCGCGACAGGTACTCTCACGTAGTATTACTATAAATAAGATTTCACCTAGTTCCCAGAACCTCTTCTAGAAGTCTCAATTTGCTTCAATTTGCAGAAAGTGTGTTCATAGTACCACACTTATCACACATGGACCACCAACACAACCCCAACAGTGGACCCCCAACATAGCACCAACAGGACTTATTGATTCGGCCCTACGCCAACTTTTTGCGAGTGTGTGTGGGACTTAAACATCAGTCAAGGGACCCCGTGCATGGATTTAACCAAGTATTGTGGTTTATTCCAGTACCCCCATGTATGTGTAAGCCAACTTACTGAGATAATATGGTAGAGGGTATGGACGACACCTAGTTATTGGAGATCCGCAGCAAACAACATGCAAGAATGTGGCACCTTTACCCCTAAACCTTTGGTAAAAACGCTCCCAATGGTGGTATATTCATGTACTCCAATAAGGATGAGTGAATACGCTAAGACGTCAAGATCAATTTACCACCTCTCAAATTCCTTTGCCGAAGGCGTTTGTCTTGGTACCAAAGCATTGAGAAATGGCCGAGAAATCATCTGAAAATGCTCCACAGTGTGATGTTGAGCGAATGTCAATGCTGGCAGCGCAATTCGACGAAGGATCCGTACCTGACGGAGGATTACTTGCCTGGACACAGTGCGTTAGTTCCTTTTTTTTGTTCATGGGTACCTGGGGCATAGCGAATTCTTTCGGTGTGTACTTTCGCTTTCGGGTTGCATCTTTAGATACTTATTGTAACAGGCGTTTTCCAAACATACTACGAAGAGGTTTTCCCGCATATCTCGGCATCGAGTATCTCTTGGATTGGATCCATTCAACTGGCACTTCTTATCGCTCTAGGCGTGGTTACGGGTCCGCTTTATGATTATGGCTATCTGCGAAGCCTCGTGTGCACGGGATCATTCTTATCTGTGCTTGGAATGATGATGACAAGTATAAGCACTCGATACTGGCATCTGGTTTTGTCTCAAGGGGTTCTGCTAGGCATTGGAAGTGGCTGCTTGTTCATTCCTAGCATTGCAGTCTTACCAACATATTTTTCTAAGAAGCAGACTTTGGTACTTGGCATCGGCTCATCTGGAGCCGCTCTAGGTGCGCATTACTTACCTGCTCTGACTGTCTCAATACTGCCAAAATACTAATACAACTGACGAAACAGGCGGAGTCATATTCCCTATCATCTTTCATCATCTCCAACCTCGAATTGGATTCGCTTGGTCTATCCGCGTCATCGCATTCATCATGTTTCTAATCTTCATTGTGCCTGTGTTGGGAATGAAGATGCGCGTTCGGCCTTCCACCACAAGGCGCATGCTTGACCTTAAAGCTTGGAAGGAGCTCCCTTTCTTTCTATCTGGTATTTTCCTCTTCCTGGTATTCCTTGGTGCATACATACCAAGTTTCTACATCCAGTTATACGGAGCGGCGAACAACGTTGCTGTAGGGTTTTACCTCGTCCCTATTCTAAATGCGGGCTCGATGTTCGGTCGAGTGGTATGTTAATGAGTTCAACACATGAAAATTGAAGCGGGGACTAATATGCTTTAGATACCTCCTTACGTTGCAGACGCTGTCGGTGTGTTCAATACCGAGATTGTGTGTGTAAGTATCGCTTGCATGCTCGCTTTTTCCTGGATCGCGGTCCACGATACTGCGGGCCTCATAATATACACAGTTGTCTATGGGTTTTTCTCGGGCGCACTGACAAGCCTCTCACCTAATATTGCAATTGCCTTATCCCCGGATATAGGACTGCTTGGTGTTCGGCTAGGCATGCTCTTGATTCCGATAGCATTGGGACTCCTTTTTGGAAACCCTATAGCCGGTGCGATATCCTCTACAGGTTGGTTGGGCTTGCAATTATTCACTGGCGGAGCAGTACTTTCAGCTCTGGTAGCTATCGTTGCTGTAAGGCTAGTCATGTACGGGTGGAGTTGGAGAATTAAGTGCTAAGTACAATTGAATCAAGTTGCTTCCAAATTTGCATAGATAGCGACGTCAGTCATACTGGCTTCCTGGTATGGGTTCGATTGGAGTAACAGAGCTGCCATTTTGATAGTTGAATTTAGATCTTGCAATATCGTCAGCAAAGTGTATTTTCAATTCGCATTCGGTTTTTAAGCTTGCCAGGTCAGATAGGAAAGCATCATTTATTAATCCAGACAATTGAAACAAGCGAATCGAATATACGTCCTACCCATTCAGATTCCAAGGTAACAGAAAGTAATATTGAACGAATATAACCTAATCTAGGCAACAATAGAAAGAATATTCTAGGAGCTCAAGCAAGATACGCATCTCTTCTAACCATTGACCCGCTCTCAGAACTATACCATCTACTTCCCTTAATTCCTTACACATCCAGAGTGAAATATCTCAGGACTCAAGTAAGAAGTCAATTCCAGATAGTCATCGTTGATGCAGCACGATAGGTAAGTCTGAAGCCCACTCGCACTACTCAGACTCCGATAAGTACATATCTCATGCAACGCCTTCACGAAGCCTTGTACAAGCTCGTTGTAGTGGCGACCTTGATTGTTCAAGTACGTGGCTAGTCCCATAAAAACGGCTTCATCGTTCCTACCGTAATGCTTAATTGGAAGATACACCTTCGTCTTTATTTTGTTCGTCTTAGGGTTGACTTCAAAATAATAAAGCATTCCTGCTGTTGCATGCGAATGAGAGGGGAGATCATTGGTAGCGCAAAAGTCCCCGTCAGGCGCAAGTGTGAGCTTCCACAAAACCCGTAATTGCCGGATACCCTTGCTGATGTTTTTTTTTTTTTGAATAGACTCATTGTGGCTTCAACGCTGGCGAAAGATGTCTTCCGGCATCGAGCATACACTTTGATACGAGACTTGCTGACAGTGACACAATCTGTAGCCACAATGAAAGGATGTAGACCTAGCGCGGGTGCTTTGTTCTCGAGAAAATCCATGAGCTGATGTATAGCGGAGAAACCTTCTAAGGAGCCGGCGAGGCTTCTCAAAGCATCACATATGATTTTAGAGACTGATTGTGACGTTTGCAAAGCCTTAGGGTTAGTCTTCTCTACTCCCCCCAAGCTCACCTGGGAAACCCTTTACGATGGCCATCTTTACCGCGTTTCCGTCTTTGTTTTCATTACAAACAATACAGTAGATATCTTCTCAGGCATTGCTGTCGGTTTGATTGTCCATATTTTATATAATCGCTACCACAATGGACTCAACAAAATACCCGGTCCCTTCCAAGCCAGCATCTCAAGCTTTTGGAAGTTCCATACTGTGTGGCGTGAGAAGATGCCACAGGAAAATACAATTCTACATCAGAAATTCGGCCCACTGGTGAGAATTGGGCCAAATCATATTTCTGCATCGAGCTCCGAGGCGATACAAGTCATCTATCGCTCAAAGCTTAGGTTTACGAAGGTAATGTAATCCACCTTTTACTAACGTCCAAGAGCTTTGTTAACAATGGTTAGTCGCCAATTTATAGCATCTTGCAGCCAAAGCTAGAGGGAGCAGATCTCCATAATGTGTTTTCGACGCAAGACCCGGAGTTTCATGCTACGCTCAAACGAACAATAGGAAACTTGTACTCGACAACTGCAGTTACTGAGCTTGAGCATCACATAGATAGTTGTACACGCGTTTTTCTATCTAAGATGGAAGAAAGAGTCGGGCTTCAAAAGCCAGCGGTTGTTGATATGAGTGCTTGGCTTCAGTATTATACCTTCGATTCACTAGGAGAGATCAACTTTTCCCATTGATACAGGTACTGATGTTGATGGCATTTGCGAATTGGATCATAGTCAGATGATGTACTTTGCCTTGGTATGCAAACTCCTTTCTATTCATCATTTATACTCACGTATTTGTATGTTACAGATGGGTCAAGTTACAACACTCGAAAAATTGTGGTCAAAGCTCAAGTCCTTGACAAGAAAAAGGAAGGAAAATCCACTCTTTGAGGTAAGCGATTCATTGAATTGTTCACCAATGCAGGCGTAGCTGATAAATCGCCAAATCCAGCTTAGCCTTCGACTTGTGGAAGAGCGCCGCAGAAGTCCATCGGATTCGAAAGACATGCTGGCCTCATTCTTAAGTCTCCATGAGGCCTCACCAGAAAAATTCAGTATCAGAGATGTGCTAGCAGCAACGTACATTAATGTGTAAGTAATCTTGCAACAAAAACACATTTTGTTTTATTCAAGCTCACGCTTAGAAGGGTCACTGCTCATGATGTCCTCGCAATCACCCTCCGAGCCGTAGTATATTACCTTGCCAAAGACCCTAGCACTCAAAGACGTCTCCAACTAGAGATTTCAGATGCTGATAGGGCGGCCAAGTTGTCAACCCCAGCACAAAATGCAGAGATCATATCGCTTGCCTACTTGTAAGTTTCACCCAGTTGTGCTTTTGTCAAACCTTCACTAATTGTTCTCCTTTCGATCCTTTAGATCGGCCGTGGTGAATGAAGCGCTGCGAATTCATCCAAGCACCGGTCTCATTCTTGAACGTATTGTTCCCAAAGGAGGAGTCACCATTCATGGAACTTTCATCCCAGAGAAAACAATAATTGGGGTGAACTGCTGGGTTATCAACCGAGACAAAACAATCTTTGGTGATGACGCAGACAAATTTCGGGTAGAGAGATGGATTGAAAACGAGCCGCAAGTGATACAGAAGATGCGGACGAACATGTTCACTGTAAGTCCTTCTGCCGATTCTTCTTAAGGAGTGAACCATTGCTCATATAAATCATTGTAGTACTCTACAGGCTCGAGATACTGTATCGGAAAAAATCTCGCGATGATGCAACTCAGGAAAATAATCGTAGAAATCTATAGAAATTTTGATATTAAGTTGGCTGACCCTGAAAAAGAGTGGCGAGTATCAGGGGGTTGTTCAACCAGGCAGACTGAGATGGATGTAATCATGGAAAAGAGGCCGAATATTGACGGTTTGTAGATCTGGATGAGTAAAGATTGCTTCCATAAATAATAGGTGTGGTTCAATTTGAAAATCCTTGGCTGTTCGGAAGCTTCGTTCACGAAGGGTAGTTTACAATTTTAACTGATATGATCGTTTCCTTTTCTTGGTGCTTCTGTCGTGGTTTTAAAATGCGTACCCGTCTGCGGGACAAGTTCGATATCATCTCTACTCTCCGCTGTGGGATTCTGATTCGCAATATTTATTCCATTATAGGTTCTGTTCCTCGAGCCTCTTGGCCATCTAGAGCCAGTCTTACTTCCAACTGATACAATACTGCGTACTCTATTGACGATAGTCTCCCCTGGTATCTTCGACACCAGAGGCCAGATGGCAGGTAGGTTAAGTGCAAATATCGCAAACCCAGTCTCCAATGCCGAGAGCCAGACTGCTTGAGTATATCTTACTACTGACGGATTAATCAATTGAGACATAGAAGTAATATGTGTCTCACGTACGTTGGACGTCTGGTAACTGGGTTTTGAGTTCCAAGGCTTTCTGAGAGTTCTTAACAAAGACGACCAAACGGGCGATGGAAGCTCCATAACCACTGTGAGGGATTTTAGCACAAGTTTTTTGCGGATAGTTGATAATACTTACATTAGCGAAAACAAAAAGACACATGTAATGCTGATTTTCCGTACTGTGTTCATATGAAGCGACCACAACTAGACGATTCGTTGATTAGTTGAGTGCTTTTAGATCATTTTGTGTCGACTTACCGGCGGTAGTGGTATTATGAGAAGAAATGTGTCAATGACGAAGTCCGAGATGGCATAAGGATGTTCAAGCTCCTCTATCTTTATACAATATGGTGACGATTGTGTTATTCCCGACCAGGCGGCAGAAACATGTGACCCGCATGCCGAAATACCGAAAGCAGTGAAGCCAACACCCCAAAGCATAATGATACCTATGAATGAAAATATGATGAAGTTCAAGATGCTACTGCGTGAAGATGTGACGAAGATCCGACGATAGAAACACAGTGCAGCTATTTTGATGCTTGTCAATGCCCATACCTGTAGGATTTGTATGATGAAAAATAACTACCAGATGATGAGTTAGTCATGGGCAAGAAAGACGGGTGTTGGATCTCAGACTTTCGCACATAATACCAAGGACTCTACTGGCTCTGTATGAGCCAGCTGCGGAGTTGGGTAGCCGAATGCATGATGGGATGCACCTAGGTTTGCATCAGAGCAGCCTTACACAAGTATATGACTTTACATACCATATAAAGCTGCAATGGCCATACCGATGAAAAGAAGCTAAGACTTTTAGAACCAAATATTGATATCGAATTGGAATTGAAGGTGGAGTTTGGCTTGAGAGCATACCAGTGCTGGAATTTGTAGCCAGTCATCTATCTCCAATGACATTTTCTGAGTCGAGCGCACATAGAAACGAAGGCTGACAACCACGATACCAAGGACAGGCAATATTGTATTGCAAGCTAGCACTCCCTGAACTGAGGTGGTCGACATGATCGGCTGCTCGTGGCAGGTGATTAGTTCCAGAGTGAAAGTGTGTGAACAAATAGTAAGCATTGAGTAGTAAAATTGGCAGAGCTAGAGGTGCGACCTCTTTACATAAGTAAATGTTGGGGAAGTGAATCGCGCGTTAAAATGCATTGCTCAGTTAGAATGGCTTGTACTACGTAACCCTAAGCATAAGCACGATCCTTTCATGCACTCTAAACGGCAACCTATACATTGCGACCAATAACCAAAGTTGCCTGTGAGTATCGTATTACTCTAATCCCACGACCAGATCCCCCCAGTTTGATTGATGTCAAGGTTGCATCAACATTCCTTCTATATATGCTATAATATACTTAATTTTCATTGAATTATATGTATGCGGGGTGGTACGACAAGGGAATGGCTGGACAGAAGTTCAAAACGGTGAGCCCGTACATATTAGCTCTAGAGTTTATGTGGCGCTCCAGGTTAAACAAAAGAGATAAAGAATCACTGGCTTCTGAGCTAGAGAAATGTGCTTAATACTTGTGAAAAAAGTACACCATGTTATACCAATATGCTAGTTTTTCTCGGCTCTTCCGAGTTCATCAAAAATAAATTTTATACAGATTATCGCTGTGTAGAAATTTCTTACCCCGTTATCAATCTGATATCATACAGGGATAAATATGGGATGAGGCACGGTAGTGGGGATCTGGTCTTACATACAACCGTATTCCTAACTAAGGTAAAAATC
>JWJB01010143.1:0-33290 GCA_000812895.1 Rutstroemia sydowiana | reverse complement strand
TTGCTTGTTTGCTTGTTTGCTTGTTTGCTTGTTTCTTTGTGTTTGCGTTTGCATTACATGGTTTTAAGGTATGGGTAGATGTGGGTGTAGCTTCATGTATACTACTCAATCCATCCAATCTGCTAATGTACCTGCCTGTCATCAATCTCACCCACCCAGATGATCAAGTCAAACCGGGCGCAGTAATATGCGATCTATGCGCACCATTTACACATTATGACAGAATTCTAGATAAGATTTGACCAGATTTCATTCGAATTCTTTTGGATACGAGTGCATACGGAGATGACCTATTTCTAGGTATTTAGTTACTGGCTGCCGTAGATGCCTCCGAAGATTTCATCAGTAAAGATTGGTTGCCTTGTTTCTTCTTTCCTTTTTATACTCACCTACCTACTGCAGACTACAACACCGATTGGCGATAGATAGCGGGGGTGGGTTAGAGATTGAATAAATTATACTGTAAGTCTGTTGCTTGGTGTACATATTGCATTGGATAAGATGAATACGTGAAAATGTATGCAAATTGATCACTGTCATAGCTAAATAAGGCAGAGAGGTGTAGATACCTAATATATTGTATTGCAAGGCAGCCAAAGCCTACCTAACTATGTATGTACTTCCACTCACATATAATTCCTTCCTCTCCTTTCCATTTCAGTGCTTTCGCCAATTTTGATTGATCTGATAATCTCCAAGCCCACCAAGCCCATATGCAGATTCTTCCGTATGCGTTTCCATGTTTCCATCAAACCAATCGAGTCTAACCCAACCACCCATTATTACCACTACCACCTTATCCCAGCAAGGATAAAGAGCCCCAATCTTTCCATGCTACCATCCACCATTCGAGTCCATCTGTCTCAATCCAACTCAATCTCCCATCCCCGCCAAAACCGACCTTATCAATGCTCATTTCATACCCATACAAAATTGAATCCCCATTTTTTTTAAATCTCCCTCATACATGCTAATGAATACCAATATCCGTAATTAAACAAAATCCCATACCAAATACTCATTCTTGCATAGGGATAAAATAACCCTCGTATAAAAACCAACCCCTGTGACCACCAAGAACCGACCAACTAGCTTTCAGCACACCTAAACTTTTGCATCTCTTATCGTGCCTGCATTTGTGTATTGTTTCCTATGCCCACCTTCCCCCCCTCGAAGAATCCTCATAAAATCCAAAAAAGGAAATCATCGCGGAATATGCATGCATGCTTTCGTAAATAAGAGAAACAAAAAAAGAGCACCAGAAAATTGAATGCAGCACAACTCGCCACCTGGTATTTACTCGCTGAGGAAAAGATTGCCGCCGCCCCCGTGAAGAGTATCCTCGTCTTCCCAACTTTCATATGCGAGAATCAGAATCGAATACAATGAAAATAAAAGCCGTGAAAAATGAGAATAAAGTACAAGTCATGTTTCTCGTGAAAAGTCAAACAGTAAAATAAAAACAAAATAAAAAACGAACTTAAAACCTCATGATAACAAACGTATCTATGCATAGTTGGCAAATTAAAAATTAACCCTGATGCATATGAGGATCGACCTTAAGATGAGAGTCATTATGATAATTGTTTTGCTCGGGAAATATCTCCCCATATGCATTGTGATGCGCAGTCAAATGATTCGGGTGGCCTAAGCTACCAGTACGCAATTGGTTGTTTATTGAAGACCCCCCAAGATCATATTGACGCTGTGGTTGAATCCCATCAAAACTATTGTGCAAGCTCTGACTATTCGAAGAAGGAATCGTGGATTGGGTGGTGGGTAATGGTAGGAACGGTGGTGCAAAGATCTGGCTTTGGGGGGATGTGGTATAATTGGAATAGTTGGGCGAGCTACTACTGGTGTTTGGGTATGAGTTTTGCCAGCTATAAGTGGTTGTTTGGGGACCAGAATAGCTCATCGAACTGAGACTCATAGATCGTTGAGTATGGTCTACGTGAAGACTTGGGTTTTGATCGAAGTTGAGGCGTGGTGCATAGGTAGGCTCAGTCATATAGGCTGGTGCATGCTTAATTGACTGTGGGGCGAATCGTGGCGCATTGCTCTGAGTTGCACTGTAAACATTTTCATGATCGCTGTGATGGCCTGCCTGTTGAGGTTGCATCATAGTTGGCGAAATCTGCAGACTATGAGGGGTCAACATTGCAGGAGACTCGACCTCAGGTTGTATCTCATCATCGTCCTCGTCGTCATTTCTCCCTTCATCTTGCTCGTCGTCGTCTTCGGAACCATCCATGTCATTCTTGTCCTTATTCATGACCGTGAGGTCGTACTCCGCAGCTGTAAATTGGAATTAGCCAACAGACACAAGCTAAACATCTGAGGTTACTTGCGTATCTCTCCACACTTGTAGCGTTCTTCTGCTCTCGCGACCTTGAAAATCTCTCTCAAGATTGGCTTTTTAGCAGCATTCTTCTTGTTATCCTTGTCGTTGAAAAAATTGGACATTGCCTCCATGGTAACTTCTTCAAGTTTCTTTATGTTAATGTCTAATTTTCGAACCGCTGGCGGCTGCTTTTCATTGGGAAGCGAGATCATCTTCAGGATCCAAACGATCAAATTGACCCGCTCTAACGATACTTTCAGTTGAAAAGTCCTATAAGTTTACATGCGATTGGAACGTACCAGGCTTGTAAAGATGATCAGGCTCTCTGTGACGAACCTGAAAAGGGCCATCAATAGGAGGCCACCACGGAGGAGCCTTGCCCATCCCTCCTGTGTATGGGTAGTGAGTTTGCTTTCGGGGCTCAACAAGCTTAACAAAAGCTTTTGCAATCGTTTTGCATGCGTATTGCTGCATATCTTTGAATCTGAGATTGTAGAGATTTGTCACCGATTCCTCATCACCTATTCTCAGTGTTGTTGTCTTCTTATCCGTTGATGTCGGTGAAGATTCTTCACCTAACTCAAATTGACGATGAATCCTCTTTGGCTTCTTCGTATCCGACGATTCGTCGTCGGTGTCAAAAGACTGGTACCTCTGCCGGTGACGACGCCTCTTTCCAGCCGAGCCAATACCACTACCAGAGAGTTTTCGCGGATTTGGGTTACTGTCGAACCCTAAATCGCTATAACCGCTGTCTGGATTATAAACTGCAAACTAAATTAGCTGTCGGGCAGCAGAGAGAGTTGAATGCAAGCTGAGCCTACCTCCAACACTGGAAAACGACGCCTCAAGATTGGTCTTTCGGACACATTTGTGAAAGTCGCTTTTAAAATGCGGCGAGAAGATCTTGGGTTGGAAACTAGTCAAATTACCAGATGTGAATGTTCCTTCTCTTCCATCTTCTAAGATAGCGAAAAGAGCGAACTCCTTCACGGGTACTCGGGCACATGCTCTCAGACTTTCTTCTACACTCTTTTGGCAAACGTTAGTTCCGAATATCTGGGACAGGCAGCAGAGCAAGACATACAAGAGCTAAAGGATGAGGTCGATGTGCTAGTACAGGATTATGACGACCGTCAACTGGCGGCTGACTGCATTCGAATGATCTCTCCTGAGCAAGCCAAGACTCCCTACCATATGGCGGTGCAGGTGTATTGCGCACCATTGCGAAGATATAAAATGACAGGTATAAAAAATAAGGGCAGTAGTAAGGTGGAACTTGAGGCGGTGAATGTTACAAGTCGAGCTATCGTATTAAAGATAGAACTTGACGAAGATGAAAACGAATGGTCCGTGAGAGATGGTCAACTATAAATCTGATGAGCTGTGAGCGGATGTAAGTCAACAACGCTAAGATGTGGTGATAGATCTGCAGGGAGGGTTTAAGACATAGCCATGGATATAGGAAAAAGAAAAAGAATAAGGTAAAGTAACTGCAGCTCACATGTCACTAGTTTGAATGGGATTTAACCTAGGTAGGTATGGTTCAGTTCATGGGGTGGTATTTTAACATAATAAGAATATGCGTTTGTAGTGAAAAAGTAGCGAGGTAGTTAGGTAGTGTAACACCAACTAAGTCCAAAGATTGAGTCGTAGTTGTATAGGGTGGGGAAAGCTGAGTTTATAGTTGTAGCTGCTTTTCGACTGAGGCGTTTGCGAATATATTATGGCGGAATAGGTACGTGTGGTTTAAGCATGAACCGACCGAAAATTTATTGGCTTTCTTTCCCGAGACCCGTATGAACCCGTGTGCGGTCCGATTGTTCGGTTGTATTCTGGACCCGATAGCTAGTAAGCTAGTAAGAGGAAGGGGAAAGCAAAGATAAGAGTAAGACGCGGGAGGTGCTGCTTTGGTGGTTGTCGGAAAATCGTTGAAGAAAATGAAGGTCTGGCCCTTTTCTCTCTCGCAAGTTGTAGCAACCCCCCCAAAAAGATTGTTTGCTTGCCGCTATACAATCTGGGATCGTATTTTTTTTTTTGGTTGGTGGAGAGCAAAATCTAGAACATAAGCCGACTTCGATGGGATTTGAGACAACCTTTTACCTGAAATCCGGTAGGCGGCAGTAGTCGATCAATTAGGGCACTTCGTAACAACCTTGACCGTTTGAATCTGAGAAAGAATAGCCCTTTTAGGAGCTTTTAAACCCGGTAATTTCGAAATAGTTTGCGGGGGAAAGAGATTAATGTGAGACCAATCACTACCCGTCGTGAATCAAGAAAAGTATTATTGTACAAGCTAACAGGAACTGATGTTTTATGATCGATCCAGAAGATGTGCAGAATGAGTATATAGATGATAGATCGGATATATCAAGATGAGGGAAGTGTAGGAGAAAACTCCGAAGAAATAGAAAAAGATGCACTTCTATAAATAAGAAACTTCCCTCTCTCTATACTGCTCTTGAATTATTTCCGTCGTAGGTGTGAGAGATAGAAGGCTGCATAACGGGAAAAATGAATGAGAATGGATGGAGGGGATAAGTAGTACACAATTTCGAGAGTGAGTTGATGCGCTGGTCGATTGATAAAAGGTTAATGAGAGTTCGCGATTCACGAATCACGGCTAGATGATTCATTTTACAGTACTCGAAATTTCTGTTGTGCCTCTGTATTCACATAATGCGTGAAAAACCTGGCTTGCAATTCGGTCATGGTTCGTGGAGGATTACAGTAGATGTTGTGTTACCAAACCACCAGTTGAAAAAGCTAATTAGCTACAACTACCTATCCAATTAACATTATAACCCAGCCATATTCTTCGAGAAGGAGGATACTCCCGATATTCCAATTAGTTACTCATTGTAGGCAAAGTAGATCACTATTAAAAGCGGCATCCAACAAAGGTATATCCAGATTTAAATTTTAATGGAGATAATCCAGATTGTTGTGTGTGACTTGAAAGTTAGTAGAACTAACTGATAGGTGCTCTTGAAGCCTTAAAATTATAATGTAGTTTGTGTTTAGTTAACTAATTAAATGAATTGATTAAATATAATTTACCCATGTTCATTATTACTATGTAGGTAGTAATAGTATTGTCTTTTATAGAGCAAGGGAGGGATGGAGGGATCTGAATTATACTCACCACCACATACACGAAGTTCTAACGGTTCCTGGCCAAACCAATTCTTCCCTCACCCCTTTGAAAGTTGCCTTGTAAGTTGTAACACTCGGTATTGCGGTATTGGGGATGCCGTGATACTTTGTGCCGTATACTTATCCGAATCTTTTTTTTTATTGGCTGTCTAGAAAGTATCAGTACACTACTCCTTTCAGTACACTACTCCTTTACAAGGACATAACTGTGATATGTAAATTGAACCAGCCAGACAAACACCAGGACAGTTGGAACCTTTTCTTCAAAATCTTTCTATCACCTCAATTACAATAAGTAATATACATTTACTGTCTTGCTATCAGAGATGATTTCTGAATTCACTTATTAATCGAGAGAAATGCAGATGCAAATGCAATTTGTAACATTTGCATAGAAGTTGTACAACTTTCCTGTTTTTGTAATGCAGCAACATGAGGTGGCGTAAGGGGAAACCGATGTACATCTTGTTAAGGATACGAAGATCGGGTTCTTGTTTCTGGCCTCGAACATTTCGAAGTTTAATCTCTTCGAAATATATGATAAGTTGTGGGATATCGGTTATTCGTGGGGGGTTGAGATGGTCGATTGTGAAAAAGACCTCGGAAAAAGATCTGACGCAATCTACAAATGGAGACTACCTACAGTATAAAAAAAGAAAAAAGGAAAAAAAAAAGAAAAAAAGAAAACAAAATCAGTTGCTAGGGTTGAATAAGCGGTTGCTACTCTATGCGCGAATGGCGTAAAAAGCAATATAGTACGTACATGAAAGTAATCTCAAAGCCAACGTGATGATACAATGTTTGTGTTGCTTTGCATAAAAGCACATGCGAATACCAGGTACTGTATGAGATTCCTGGCAAGTTGTTTGCTTTTTCCGTGGATTATTATGTACAGCACAGATGCTGAATTTTGGATACTCGAAGGTGCCTGGCCTACGCCCGAAGTAAGTATTTCGGCATTTAGAAGATAAAGATGCACTAACAATAACTTATTGAGAGAACGGGATAGCGCGACAGGACAGGGTAGAACGGAATAGGATAATATTACTGGTAGTAGGTAAATAGATTAATTTCCTGGTGGATCTACGATTAAACGGAGTTTTGCCCTGGCGCCGCGATGCAGTACCCGCCCCATCCATACGTTCTCATTCTAAGAACTTTTTACTGTTCAGTGTCTATTCAATCATTCATCTATTAATTTAATCGCCATCAAATTTACGCATACTGTACCTTACTACTTAACCTAGAATTCTTAAACCTGTATCTAGAAAGCATTCACAACGCGTATTTGTCTAGACTCCCTTGCATGCACTGGCTTAGATGTACCACCTTTCTTGATTCACATGTACGACAAAACCGGTACTTCCGCAGCCAATGACCAAATCTTAGGATCGAATTTCCCACCAGTGTTGTATTGACTGAACAAAATCTGGCTATAAGTCTCCACGGCGGATAAGAGATCGTCTGATCTCCCCGGATCATTTAAGATTATCTTGAAAGTGGTAACCCTCGTAAGTACAGCATGCAAATCTAAAACGGTTCAAGGATATTATTGGGTTGTGTCTTTTTGGCATAAAACGCTGCACTGTAGCAGAAAGGATTGGTTTCTTGCAGATTGGCGCTTTTGCGGCGTGCCGAACCTTTCAGACGCCTTCCCGAAAAGTGGAGGAAAGTATGCCGAAAACTCACTGAATCAAAAGAGTGCTTGCTGCAAGAACACTCTTATGGTTCTGATTCATCGCCTCCAGGGAGAATGGTCTGGCCGCCAGTGACCAACAAATATATGATGGCGGTGAAAATAGATCACACTATGATGCATATACGCAAAGCCATCAATATTTGACAAAGGGTTCATGGGGCTGCCGAGTAATAGTTTACTACTCCAAGGCTTCATGTTTGAGTGGTATCCAAGAATCTAAGTGTACGGTTGATGCTCATAGCTCGACGTCACTTGTATTGCACATCATTCTGGGGATGAATGCTGCTTCACTGCTCAATTTTATGCTCAATTAATTGTGCACGTCGCACATCGCACCTTTCTCATTCCTCGATCCATTTTCTGCAAAAGTCCATGCCTCTGACGTCTGAGTTTACGACGATTGTCGGTTGTCCTTACATGCATATTTTAATGTGAAAGGTGTTAAGTCGATACAGCATTTCCCGAATGCTATGTTGGACCAATTTCTCTGTCTATCGCCATATTTCATTATGTGCAAGTATTCAAAACAGAGTAGTACTCAAGCATCATGATAGACCTGGCTGTAAATATGGTGCACCCTAATGAAAATCCTTCAAGGCGGGCACTATTCATTGGATTCCTTTAAAATTCTTCTTCATCTCGATTTCTGCCATTCTGCCATCTAAATCACGTCTATACATCGATCGCATACATGAAAGACGCATTTCTCGTATGGATAAATTGAATCTCCAAAAGGTACCACAAAAATGCATATTATATCACATGTATCTCTACTTGTACATATTTTCATATGATATCATCGGTGCCAGTATATCTATTCAATGGCGTCTAATTAGCCAGCTTTTACTGTAAGCATTCCTCAATGTATAGACGAAGTTCCACGAATGAATTGATCCAGCCTGTACAGGTAGGTATTTGTGTGTGTTGATTTTTACAGGACAGTGCTGACGACTGGATTGAGCGTCCATCACATGCCGTAAGCTTACACCATTAATTAGCCGGCTTCACATCCATTTTCAGATCTCACCACTGCAACACTATAACAACCAGCTGTCGCACAAGAATTTCTTTGGAGATCCAACGTCCTATTATTTCTTACCATATTTGACCTATCTTGGCTCTGCAGTTCGTTCACCATTCCCCAATATTACGAATAGGATAAACCTTTAACGTCTGTCCAGAAGCCTTTGCAATTCCCTAGGAAAATCGAGGCAGATACATCCCTACACTCGAGTATATTTTGAGCCTCTTCTACCTCATTGTTCATACAAAAAGTATACTACAGTGTAATAAAGAAGAGCACAAGGCCAAAAGATAACTGCGAAGGCGGCCCCAACCTCCCACTTTGCAACGTAACAATCAAGTCGCACGCCATCGCACTCCACGTTTTCTGCTCGATCTACATAAAATTCTGTTTACATGTCCTTACACCACAATATTCACATATTGTGCGTCCGTCTTCGTCTCCGTCTAAGTCTACGCACGACAGATTATGAATGAAACCAACTTAAACGACTCGCAAACACAGAGCAAAATACAGCATCCGAATCAATAAAAGGTGCATGCATACATGTATATACTTAAGACTATTGCAAGCAAAGCAGAGCACAAACGAGTGCTTGGTGGTGTTTCTCCAATTTTGAAAAAAAATGCGCGGCATACATAAGCGATGTTCATTTTTGAAGCAGGTTCCAACCTGGTGTCGCACATAACCACAGATTTATTATCTACCGCGCCCTTCGCTCTTGAGCGCATCCTTCCTTTTCCAACATCGCCACAATCGTCAATCAAAAAGTCCTAATTAAGGCTTATGACCATGTCAGTATCCTGGCTATTATATCTGTGCTATGATGCAAGCATTATTCACTTACCCATCTACCGATTCCACCTTGTGTTACACAGAAAAGACGAAATTCGCAGAAAGAAAAGGTTTAACATCCTGTAGGTAAAGCTGCAATGGATCGTTGCCGCATTTTCTTCCTTCCATTCAGCTTTATGCCAATTCCCATGATACCAAATCATCTAGTATACAATGCGCTCCTATTGAATACAATGCTATGCTGCGAAAATGGTCTGATAATTACCGAATCTATTCTCTGGACTTGGATTCAATCGTCTTGGCTTGTCTGCTTTACTGCTACCTGTACACAGCATCCGCTATTGCAGCTTGCATTGTGTATCGTTCTTCAAACTCCATATTCTTCAGCTACCCCTGCAGTTCTTTTTCCCTGTATGGTAAATACCACATTATATTATATTATACTAGTAGAACTAGTGTAATTTAATAAAACCCAAGTTTAACATAACGCATACCAAGCCTAGCTTATCCTACCCATCACTGCTATCGTCACCACTTGCACCTCTCAAATAGATGCAAGCCAAAGAAGCAAGTAAGTTTGCGCGCACAATCATCAAGAATCCAATCCCAATCTCCCGTTACAGCAGCGTCAGATCGCTCGAGCTACACGGCACTACTACACGAATCTGCGTAACCAGAAAGCACACACACATGACTCTAACAAGGAGGTCAGGTAAGGTTGAGTCAGGTCATATCTCCGCATCCATATAGCCCACCCATTACACACCACCACACCACACCACATCACATCACAGCATAGCCCGGTCGGTCAGCCCAATAAAATCCGCAAAGCAACACAAAAACACGAACCACCCACACAGCAGCGCTACCGAATCTCTCGACCAACAGCCGACCCAAACTCGCACAGCATAAACACCAAACACCAAATCCCTCCATTCCTCTATTCTTCCAGCCACCAATCACCAATCGAATTCGCTCCCAAACCTACCACCATCACCCTTCGTGCGTGCCTTCTCCACAAACCCAATCTCGTCTCGCCCCCTCCGTATGTTATACCAGCACATCCTATCCCAACCCATTCCATCCCGAAATCTGTATCAAGCCAATCCGTAATCTGTGGTACCAAGTTTCTTATCTGTGATTATCCCTACGCCGTTCGTTTCACCCTGACATACGGAGACATCTCCGTGGCTGCTTTTGATTCGATCCTTGTCTTTACTTTCATAAGGTTATTCGTTAGCATATATACTACTCTGTATACATATGAGTACAATCCACTACTGTATACCATAGATAAACCCTCCTTGTATTGTACTACCAGTCTACCACCCTTATCCGCAACCATATCCAAACCCCGAATTCCAGCCCCAACTTCAATCCCAACCACGATCCCAATCTTCTCGCCTACAGTACAGTACAATACCCAACCCATTCCTCCTATTTATCACATCAGATCACACATCCATCCATCCATCCATTCGATCCCCCTGCCACTTCCCATCTTAATAGTAAACATCAACATCAGCTTAATTAACGCGCATACCCAAATCCCCACAAAGCCACTCTTACCCCGCCCGCCATCGTGCTACCCCAGCTGGCAAGCAGTCCACATTCTTAAAAATTTCCTCAGCAACCCCTTACCGCACATATAACATAAATAGTCCATCCATTCATCCATCCATTATAGTATCAAATGCGGAGGGATTTCCTCTCCAATCATTCATTCTATTCCCTATAACCTTAATATTAAAATTAAGATATAATACAAAAACAAACCATACAAGCAATGCGAACCATTGAATTTTGACTTTCTATTTTTTTATTTCCTGTTTTCAAGTTTGACAGAACCCTTAAATTCTGACTCTGGTGCGTGATTGATAGGGACAGAATTACTTTACTTTAGCTTGGAATTTTGCAATTGAATCGAATTGTGCTATTCCTTTACTTCACCACTTGAGCGACATGAAAAATCGAAATCTTATTTGTTATTACCGTAAAAAGAGCACTTTCTATTTAACTTCCTTCGTACAACTGCACTTCATTTCCATACGTGAATTTTAAGAACAATTCTTGCGGAAACCGGATACTCACTTCTTTCTACGAGTATACATGAGACGAGGGGTACAGTAAGTGTAAATTTTTCCTCCACACCAATTTCAATTATTTTTGATATGTACAAGTCTTCATTATGTTTGATCGATTTCAATTTAGCTAATCAATAGATATCATTCCCATCTCTCATGCTACAGTATATAATTTTCAATCAAAACTCTAATATTGTATTGTCTTCTCAAATCTTAATCAAATCCACAGCATCTTAACCCCCCATATATTGGGGGGAACATATATACACATAACATACCGGTATAAATATACGTACAATACAATACAATACTATACTTTCATTCTCAGCTCGGCTATACTACATTATATACCAGCCAATTCAGTATGTATACAAACCAAGCCATCCATCCATCCATCCATCCATCGCATTATCCTCTCCCTCCTTATTCACATTCAAACCCCACTGCACAACACGCACCTTACATACACATATACATACAGTACAATACACATATCTATCATCAATCCAGCCTCCCTAAAAATTATCTCAAACCCGATACCGAGTGCTGGTATTGTATTGTACATCTTTGTACCGTATTTCATTAGTATCATTGAAATATTCATGCATGCAGATAGAGATGAATAGCTACGAACCATTCATCTATCTATCTATCTATCTATCTATCTATCTATCTATCTATCTATCTATCTATCTATCTATCTATCTATCTATCTATCTATCTATCTATCTATCTATCTATCAAGGTTCTCACTCCCACAGGTAAAAAAAAACAGTACACATGAATCTACAGTAACCCGATACAAACCGAAGAAATCAAATCGAGGTTCAATCAAGGCTCAATCAAACAAGTAAATAACTAAACAAGTAAGAAGAAGTAGTATCTAGGGAAGTACTGTAGATAGAGAAACATGCATACAATATTATCCTACACAATCATTCAATCTGGTGAATCAATCAGTCAATCAATCAATCTGCATGCATAATCCATTCTGAACTGCGCGTCGCATGGCCACATTCCCTTCTTTCTTTGCAGAATCACACTATCATCTACATTTACATCATCCAGTATACTCGAATAGTAAGTAATCGTATAATTTCCAGCCCAGCCTCCTCGTCCCATTATCAATTTCTACTATAAGCTCATTCTAAATCACATTACCCACCACTCAGCCAGTTTCAATCGTCCATCAAACCCACACGCACAAACTAAGCAGCAACGCCCCAAAAGTTGCATTTGCAATGAATTTGATTTTCAATATGAACATTTATACAATGCCACGTTCTTATGTTCCCCTTCCTTTACCTAAACCTCCCCTTCCTCTTCAATATACAATTTCTATCATCCATTCCAATGCCGCTTTTCTCATCTCATCTCATGTCATCCATCACGCTCCTATTCCTTCACCACGTCTATACCAAAAGTAAACCCAAAAAATACACGAAACTGTACATATACGCGCCATTCCCACCACTCATTATTAACAACCCCCTCGCACCCTCCCTTCCTTCTTCCACCCCTACCACCCAAGTCCTACAAATCTCACCTCGCCTCACCTAATCTCATCTCACACTCCCCTCCAACCCCGCCTCCCTCACCAATTTCCAAAACAATCCTCTCTCATCCATCAACTTCTTAGGCGTATCAAACTCCTTCACCACCCCATGTTCTAGTACCACAATCCGATCGCTATCCAAAATCGTATTAATGCGATGCGCAATCGTGATAATCGTACGTTTACTGAACAACGGACTGCGCAATGTAGTTTGCAGTAGCGCGTCCGTTTCCACGTCGACCGCAGCCGTGGCTTCGTCTAGTACGAGTATATTAGACGGAGTAAGAAGAGCGCGTGCGAGAGAAACGAGCTGTCGTTGGCCTTGGGAAAGGTTGGATCCGCTAGCAAATCGGGGTTTTGTTAGTCTGTCTTCTGTTTTTTTATTCTATCTTTAGGGAGTACGTGGGTCTGTGACCGTTACTGGTGCTATCTCGGTGAGATTTTAGGGGCAAGGGAAATGTGTAAGGGGGGCAAAGTGCGCAGTAAGCTTCGATATGAAGGATGATGGAACAATGCAAAGAAATCGCGAATCGAAATGGTAACTGATAAAGCGAAAATATGCCATGTGATGACTTTGCTTGCGACGTTGGGCAGTGATGTGGTGGCAGGTAGGGCGAAAAGGACGAAGGGAAAGGAAATCAGGAGGTGAGGCAGTGGGGAAAGGGAAATGTTCAGCTTATGATAAGGAAATGGTGTTACGAACCCTTCTTGAATCCTCGCTTCTAGGCCACCATTCATTGTTGAGACGTGATCCTTTAGCCTTGCGTGTTCTAGGGGCAGGATTCGTTAGTAAAATTATCGGTATTACTCGCGACTCCAGAATATGACAACTCATGTTCCACAAGGAATTCTGAATATTCTTCATCTCAAGGTGCACCTACCTAGTACGCTCCATAGCTCTGTGTCATCATGTACGTGACCAGGATCCAGATTATCTCGGATAGTACCTTCGAAAAGAGCCGCATCTTGAGGAATAATGGCCAATCGACGTCTCAGATCCAGTAGCCCTATAGTCGAGGTGTTCAATTCATCGATACTAATGTTACCATCACTCGGCTCGATGATCCGAAATAAGGCCAACGTCAAACTGGACTTTCCCGCACCTGTCCGTCCCACAACGCCAATCTTTTCGTGCGGCTTGATATCGAGGTTGATATTCTTGAGCACGAGGTCTAATCCTTCACGATAGCGCGTGCTGTAGTTGTTGAATTGCACACCACCTGCAGAAGGCCAACTGATTGCTGGGCGGTGTCTATGAATTACCTCTGGAGCTTCGCTGGGTAGCCTAGCATACTCGAGGACACGTTCGACAGATACAATATTGGTCTCAACTTCTACTGTTTGACGAACAATCCAGTTCAGAGATTGAGTGATTTGAAGTGCGTACGACATTGCCAGACCGACAAGACCTGAAGATAGGGTACTGCCTGTGCTAACCGAGAGAATCGAAAAGCCGGCCGCGGCAAGGATAATGATGGAACCAAGGAATTCAAGGCGTACAGCGAGCCATCTAACGAGTCATGATGTCAACTAAACGTCCCTATCGTCGAGCACAAAATTCCAGTGAACACTTGTTCCGTGGTACATACTGATGAGAATGAACATCCCGTCATAGTGGCCACCATCAGGATTTGAAGCTCACGAGGAGTATGAGACTCTGGGTTGAACAATGCACTCACCTATTGCTATTGATGGAAGGAAAGTAAGCTCTCAAATTTGCATCAACTCTCCACTCGTTTTCTTGTGTGAATCTTTGCTGTTGACTAAAGCACGGAAAAATTAGTAATCGTCGAATACATTCGCCTAGTTTTCTCGGAATGTAAACGGAGATATTGGGTTTATTCTTACCGATAGGCTCGAATAGTGCCGACTCCACCAAGAGATTCTTGGAAATGAGCATAGATTGGACTTCGGCTAACGCTGTCCAAGCGTTTCAGCTCTCTCGAAGTACGGAGATAATATCTTTGTACCCAGTGATATACACCTGACAGTGGGATGATTAATGCGATAAATGCTGGGGTTGAGGCAGAAACGACGACCAAGGTAAAGATTGCCCGAGCACTGTTGACAAATAGCATGTTGAACGTTCTTGCAAGCACCTAACACAGGTCAGTAAATTCCGAGCTGCAAGGTCAAACAAAAATCCTACCTCATCTATGCGATAAATATCACTAGAATTGTATTGGTTAGCAATTGAACATGAAAAAAATCCGCACACGGGTAGGGAATGTGGCACAACGTGAGAGGAAACCGAATTCGAGTCGATGCATATGCACCAGGCTTTATTAGATGCGGGGTCTAGACCATATCGGATAAAAGCAATGCATTGTTTGTTTGAACCAATTGAAAACAAGCGGGATGGCCGCCGCAAAATTGCTCCACAACTCATGGATAACGGTTCAAGACGGGAACGGGATGAAGGCAAAGCACTGCAACATACCTTGAAAATCGATTCAGAATGCGACCAGCAGGAGTAGTTTCGAAAAAGGACATGGGGGACCGGAAAATAGCAAACGCCATTCGCTCGTGAAGTTTCCTAGAAGCCTGTTGCCGATAAAATATTAGCTTCCGTTACTGCATATGCAAGATGCAAGAGCCCATGGCCCGGTCGGGCATAGTTACCTCAATGGAGCAAAAAATCCACAAGATCAAGGTCTGGATGACCACTAGTGCTGCAGAACCAATGCCAAAGGCAAAGTATACACCAATGTATTTGCCAACATCTGGGTTACTACCAGCTTTATCGTTGACTTCCGCCCATTTCTTCAGCCAAACACTGCCACCTGTGTTTAAATTAGCAAAAGCAAGGAATCATCGTATTGAATGAAGACTAACCGATTTGCGCTGTTTGTCCACCAACGAGCATGGCCATGTAAATCAGCACTGCAACAAGATTGCTGGTTTTCGCATACTCCGCATACACTAATAACATTAATATTACGCCATCAGAGATAACGGATAAGAGAGTACTTACCATTCCACTTAACTTTACCCTGTTCCGAATGTTCCTTTTCCTGTTTAGATCGCGATGGCTCTTCCTCGTCACGAACTTTGCTTCTAGGCCCCTTGAAGCTAGCCGTACTTGCGCGCCTGAGAGTTCCACTACTTCCTTTTCTCTTTTTAACGCCGGTGCCTCCGGGTCGGATAGGCTGCAATTGAGTCAACTGCTCCTGGGCCTCTTCAATTTCATCCTTTTCTTCCTCTTCTTCGGGTCGCTCATAATCAAGCATGGTTGAGGAATCACTAGTAGCTGCCTCGGATTCGTTATATATATCCTTGTTCTCAGAAGTATTAATCAGATTGGCAATTTCTCCACGCCTGGCAATAGCTTGATCATATGTACCGCGCTCAATAATCTTGGAGTCCCGGATGAGACAGATATAATGAGCTTCTTTTAGAACCGGAATAGAGTTTGTAGCAAGTATCCTAGTCTTTCCACTAAGTAAACCGGAAGGCCCAAAGACATTATCGATCAGATGTCTACCAACGTGTTGATCAACCGCAGATAGACAATCATCAAGTAGATATACATCAGCCCTGGCATAAACTGCTCTTGCCAAAGTCAATCGTGCCTTTTGTCCTCCACTAAGAGAAATCCCGCGCTCCCCAACTTCGGTGTCATCACCATCTGTTAGTTGAGCGAAGTCGTCTGTAAGCGCACAAGCCTTGACAGTCTTTTCATAGAAATGTGGATCGTATCGATGTCCGAAAATAATGTTTTCCTTCACACTGGCGTTCATGATCCAGGGTTGCTGAGCGACGTATGCAGTCTGGCCGTGAACAATAACTTGTCCTCTGACTTTCCACAAATCCCCAAGAAGTGCTTGTAAGAATGATGACTTGCCTGCCCCAACACGACCGACAATACAGGTGAGTTCACCTTTGTTTGCAGAAAAGTTGATATCTTCCAACACATGACGATCGGCGTGTCTGTCCCATGAGAAGGATCCATCCTTTATCGAAAGCGATTCTTCACCGTCCTCTTCAATAGCGCCCTTGACGATGACTGCATCTGATTGCAGTTCCTCAGCCGTGAAGAACGAAGTTAGACGGCCTACGGCAACGGAGGCTTCAATGATCGATGTGATAACCATTGGTAGAATAGCCAATGGGAAAGTCAACAGATTGAGTAAACTCAAAGTAGGAAAGACGATATCGGTGGTGAGTGGGGTGTTAGTTGTCAAGACAAAAACGGCGAATGTAGAACATGAGACCAAAAATGGAGTAGTGGACCATGTGAAGTTAGCAACTGATTGAGCAGCTCCGATCTTGCGCAAAGTCTTCAATTCTTGATCATTTCTCACATAGTTGAGTTTGGCCATAAAAGCAGAGCCCCAGGCGTATAGCTTGATGCTCTTCATGTTGTTGATAATTTCTGCAATCAGTCTTGTTCGGGAGTCCTTGTTCTTCATCTGTTCCTTCTGCAGTGTCTTCATGAGACGTGCGATCAGACCGTTGATAGGCACCATAAGTATCATAGCGCCAACACCAGCCAGCATGGATAATCCAACAAGTTGATACAATGATATCATGCAAAGAATAATTTGATAAGGTGCAGACCATAATTGCTGTCCGTACTGGGTGAGATCCTGCAATCTTTGTGTGTCAACAGCCATGTAATTGACAATATCTCCGGTGGACTTGCTTGCCCGCCCCTCATTTGACAGTTTAAGTGACTTCTTGTATATTGCTGCTGTCAAAGCAGTCTTTATTCGCATACCAGTTTCGAAAGCTCTTTGAAAGTATTGATGTAAGGCCATAGTTTGTCCAACAGAGACTGCGAACATAGCTAAGGCTATAGCCGCTCCACGAATCACGGGTTCCGGCGCATCTGTTCTATATGCCTCCACCCATTTAATCAATAGCTTCAACAGTTGTGGCTGGACAAAGGCCAGCGAATCACTAACAGTCTTGAAAAGCGCGCCACGGAAATACGGACCACTGAAAGACCTGAAGATGGCAAGCCATAAGGATGGCTTCTTCCTGTGCTCTAATTCGTACTCCCATGCCTCCTGGAAAGCCTCGCTTGTTGCTTTCGTAGTATCCCTTTTAGCCAAATTCCAAAGATCATCCTCTGTCAAATATTTCTTGTAGCCAAACTTCATCATAGGAGTCATCCAACTAAATGTAAGGATCGAGAAAACCGTAGCATATTCGACAGGGCATTCATCGTCTTCGTCTTCCAAAGCGTGATATGAACTTTGCTTCTTTTCCACGAGCCATTCCAAACCGAACTCGACGGCTGACAATCCAAAACCAACACAGTATGCGATGAAATATGGAAGATGTTCACGATATATTTGTTGTGAAATTAAGGAACGAAGCTTCACGGCGTATGCGATCAGGAGGAAAAGCCAGTAGAATAGTACAACACCGTTTGGGTTTCGGAGCCGTGTATACTCGAGCCATTGAATCGTAAATATGACACCAAGAGACGCAATCTGGAGAAGACTGGTCCAAAATCGAAAATCGCCCGCCCAGACCTCAGGATAATTCAGTACTTGGAAGGTCAGTTGGACCGCGATGGAAATAGCAATGCATATTATGAGAGCCTGTAGAATGTCTTGTAAGCTTTCATTCAACACCAACATGAGCCAACGCGTGGAGAACAATGCGATAAACATACCTGCTTTGTCCAGAAATGCCAATTCTTATCAATTTGAGCTTGATTCTTCTTCTTTACCAACCACCAGATAGCTATGGCGCCTCCTAGAATCCCAAATACCGCCACAGAGCTCACCCAAACATCCATAAAGCACGGGGTGAAGTCATAACGATGCGGACTCAGTGGTCCCCAACCCTCCTTATTACCGCATAGCGGTTGTTGTCTTGTTGATTCCGCGGTGAGATATCCACTCCCAAGTTGCTCATTCAATGCGCGGAAGCCTGAGAATGAGCCGGTCTTCAGAATGCTCTGCGATGGGCTAGCGACCATGACCGATATATAATACTGTTCTGCACTGAACTGTCTCCTTCAATGATTTGATAAAGAGGATTCAGAGCTGCCGATAAAAGGAAGAATAAATCATAAGTTCTGTAACACAATGAATAATGGGGGTGGCAGATGTTTGTTTGAAAGATTCTGTTGGTAAGTAAGGATTAGCGGTCGAGATCTCGGAATTAAGCTACTGGTACTAGGAAATAAGCTAGGGACCGCTGGCGAACTGATCTACTGTACTTACAAAGCAACCAAAAAATATATTCTAGAAAGTCCATACCGTATCGTATGTATTCGGTACTTGTACGTATACAGCACAGTTAAAGCTTAACTGACCAACCTACCTTAAGCAAAATATACTGTAGTAGGTACATACCAGTCCAGTATTCAACAGTCATTCAATTCCTTTCAATACAGTAAGTAAATGCTTACTACATAGAGTACAGTACAGTACAGTACAGTAATGAATAGCCACCAATATTCATTCCAATCGCTATTATTAACAATTATTATTACTATCTTCTAAGAATACGAATACCGAGTACCGGTGTCGGCTCTATCCTGCAACATTTTGTTTTATTATTCAGCATATAAAACACCCGAAAACGACGCGAGCCAAACAATGCTTCCAAACATTTTATGGTTGATGGTTGATGATTGATGGTTGATGGTTGATGGCTGATAATTGATGATTGATATAGACGTCATTGGGCTCAATAAGCAGCCTTCGATATGAGTACAAGCACATCTAGATTGGCTTGGCACTTCATTCATATGTCAGTCAATATGATCGGTGGAACCATAGTGAATGGAATCATTTTTCAAAAGTAATCTCAATTCAATCTATATATGTGAATGGATTCCAATTGGACGATAGAAAAAAAATATTAAGCCTCTAAGAAAAGGATCTCCAAAGGTGCATCATACCTCTGCCGAATAAGCAGGGTTGTCGGTAATGGTGGGTCAACTTTGGGGAATTCTATCGGTAGTTGAACCAAAATTGTGTGATCCCAAGATCCTCATGTCTGTAAAGCTCACAACCACTCATCATGTGTATTTCCATATAATCAGACAATGTGCTAGCTAGAACCGGAACCTAGTAGACCAAGTCGTCCCAGAATTTTCAAAGCAATGCAATGACAAAAAAGATCTGCGATTTTTGGTCTAGAACACACTTCCTACCCTGCAGAAAACAGGAGGGACTCAAACCAAAGTAAATCTCGTCAACGACCTCTGTAAGGCCTAAAGTTCCCATACATCCATCCAATTGAAAAGCAGAAGTGTAACGCGATACATGAAGGTTGCGACAAGATTGTCGGTGAGGGGTATCATCTTATCGCAGCAGTGACAGCGAATGAAGTGAGAAGGGCCGCCCAATGATCAGAAATACAATCATCTAGTTCTCTGAGGAGCCCATATCCTCTTTCTTCGGCGACAATCCAGCACTCTGACATGTCTTCTTCCATGTCTCAACCTCGCGCCACGCCCTTTCGCACTCGGTCTTCAGCTTGTCGTTGCTTGCGCTGAGTTCAGCAATAGCTTGCTCGGTCAAAAGCTTTTCGAGTGTCCACTTCTCAATATTCTGAGTCTCGTTGTCTTTGAGCTGTGTGATGAACTGAACGGCGCGCTGTAAGATTGAACCTTTATTCTTCTCGCATCCAGGGACGATCTTCGCAAGTTCGTTGATTCCTTCGTTAATCGTTTCGCGGCGTCGACGTTCAACTAAAATTGGTCAGTATGATGAAGTGCAGATGGAGAGTGTTGATGATTACCTTCTTTGTGATTATCTTTTCGTACTTTGTGCCATTCATCAGATCCAACGACTGGCTTAGAGTTGCCGCTTCTACCTCCAACCTGGTGAGATTGCTGAGAGTTATCCATGAAGCTATTGTCGCCTGGTTGACTATCGCCCATGAAGGAATTGTCTTGACCACGATCGTTGAGCGAAGATTGGGAAGCAAAAGAAACGTCGGTGGGTTGAGGTATCGTCATTGTTGGATAGATTCCAGCGAGTGCCGCCGCGGCAGTTGAAGAAGCATTAGCATGATCGGCCGAACCATTTTGGTGATCGGGATTGACTCCTTGGTGTTGGTGTAGATTAGCGTAGTCTTGTAAGGCCTCAACGTCTGCCATCTGCTGATTGACTAACGATTGGTCACCAGAGTCATTGCCAGAATTAGGGGAAACACGCTTGTTGCTAAGGCGCCTCGTGTCGTCAGCTGATTCGGAGTCCCGCTTTCTCTTTTGTGTGGTGTTTCCCATATTGACAGATTCTTCCCGCATAGCGTTTGCTACTTCCTGTAAGCCTGAGTGTTCGAGGTCTATTTGATCGGCCATTTTGAAGATGTGTGGCTCGTGACGCGCCGTGCACAATGATTTGTGGAATTTGAGGGAATCAGCGATCGTAAGGCGCAGATGACCTCGAGGGGTTGGTAGATGGATTTAAGGCTGAACCTGATATTTCGCGATGTGAATGACGTGTCTACCGAGGTTGGCACAGGTACGACTATTTTGGTATCTTGGTGTAAATGCACGGCAGTACGGAAGCAGTGAAGGCGTATCAGTGACTCGTTCTGATTCTTCGAAGCGCTCAGCTGCAGTAGTTCGTTGCCGTGATCTCGAAACGAACGTTTTTGTATCCTTCCAAGTAGTACCTACAAGGTCAGCACATGTCATTGCAGATGAAGTATCACATAAACAACTGAGATAACAATTAGTTGACAAAGAATGAGATATCAATTCAATTTGCGCATCTTTCGTCGCAGAGCAGAGCAAAAAGTGCTGCCGCTGCCAGTTCCGATTCATGGATCATACCTATGATAGATCATGATGATGAAACTTGGAATGAGCTTAATTTCGCTGGCAAAAGTGTACAATGAACAACTACAGCACCTGCAAACAAATGGGATTGTTTGACATATGTAGAAGTACAAAGAAAAGCATTTTTGCTTCTATTTTGCACGATGTAGTGGATACAAATGGGAAAAGGCAGTTCTGTGTTTTGCGCATCTAGTGACAACAAAGACGCGAAAGTGCACCGGTAATGTCCGAAGGGGAATGACCAGAAAATCATGTCGCGTGGATTGACCACTAGATCGAATTGTTCCACGAACATGGGAAGATAACATCTCAAGCAGTGCGAAGGCGCTTCTATTTCTGATAATTGCAACAGACGTGACGGACAAGCACATTTCCTTATAAAAAAGTGATGAAATCTTTTTTATTTATTATGAAATAAAGGTAACAAAAAAAGGTATAGGTAAGTATAAGGGTAAGTAAGGTATAGAAAGGTAGGTTAGGTAGAGGTAGAGGTAGAGGTAGAGGTAAAGGTAGAGGTAGAGGTAGTGGGTAGAGGTAGTGGGTAGAAAAAAGAGAAATTGAACATTATTAGTTGAGAGGGTAATAATGAAATTTCAGGCTTACCTTTTATTTTTTTATTTTTCCCTCCTCTCTCTCTCTCTCTCTCTCTCTTCCTTATTGAAAAGTTCCCTTTTTAAGTTTTTAATTTTTTGTACCAAAGTTCGAAGTTTTGGCTATCTTTTCTACCGCGCGCGCTCTCTTTTGCTTTCCTTTTCCTTTCCTTTGCCCCAAGCCCAGGTTTATTCAATATATTCGAAGATGGAACTGGAACTGGAACTTCTTTCGAGACTTTTTTGGATATAAAACCTCAACTTCTTCTTGGAGAATCTTGATTCAAATATATCAACAACTTCAAAAACATTAGCAGAAGACATTAATAAAATGGATTTTGATTACTTTTTCTTGATAAAGAATAAGTTAAATCAGAATAGAGGAAAGAAAGTATATACTTACAATTAATTCTATTCAATATGTTGTGAAGTGCCAGTGAGTAGATTGAGAGAATAAGATCAACGTGATCAAATCACGCGGGCAATCACGAGTCAAAGAATTAGAAGAAGGTTGTTGAATTTATATGCAACCACAAGGATATTGAGATAGTAGTTTTTGGTACGATTGGTTCTCTTTTTTTGTAAAGTGAGACACCGAGGACACCCTTCTTCTTCTTCTTCTTGTTCTTTTTCTTTTCAAATACTTTCAAAAAGTACAAAGTATTGTGAATCGATAATACAATACAACAAAATAAGTACGGTACGGTACGTACGGTAGAATGGTTGTTGATAAATGGTGTGTGTAATGTGATGTGAATTTGAGAGAGAGGGAAAGTTGCACGTGGGAAGATTCAAAGGAAGGTCACCTGGGGTTCTTGATATAAAAAAAGAAGAAAAAGAACTTATGAACTAAAAATCTCGCCCCGAAAATTAAGCTAAACTAAATTGGTAATAAGATCCGAAAAGTTAATAAAAATGTATGAAATGTACGGAAAGAGTGATATTTTGATAAATTTGACATGAAAATTTATAAAAATTATATTGGAAGTACTAATATGGTCAATATAGTATACCGTATTTCTTATCGATATACTTAACTTTTAGCACTTTATCAGTTGACGAGCATGTGCGCATTGTGCATGTACGGATAGACGGGTACTTCACTCACACACCTAAAAGGCGTTTTACAGTGTAGCTTGTTTCTGTAGCTCGATACATACCTAGGTAGCTCAATACATAGCTCTGACACCAATATTGAACTTACAAACAAATAAATCATTCTCTTAAAAATTCATAAAAATCTTTTATATCCTCATTGTTGCCCAAATCCTCACTCACACCTGTCTATCTATTGAATCCTTTCTTTTACAAATGAAACACTAAATTCCTCAAGGTTGAAAGAAGTTACAGTACAATCAGTAATTGCCGCTACCTCGGCTACTCTTCACTTCAACTTGTCTTCAACTCTCTGACTTTACTACCATACAAGTCAAGAATTATTGTATAGTGAAGATATACTTTATTATAATTGATTAAAAATGGCTGATTTCTTCACCACCAAATTAAATCCAGAAACTCACATCATTCTTGTTTGTATTCCCTCTTTAACTCACCTGAAACTATTTAAAGACGAACACTAATCACACCACCATAGGATCAACCACTCCTCCGACTTCCTCTTGAACTCCTCAAAAAGAATTGTAAAGTTGCCCAACGAAATATCGAGAAAGAGAGTCTAGCTGTAAAGACTGCTCTCCGCCAAACAGCAGATGCTTCACTAAGTGCGCATGCCTCACCGGATGATGTTCTCAAGAATGTGGACTCTATGCTCGCTCGAATGCGGGGCTTGAAACGAAAGCTCAATGCATGTGCTGAGGAAGAAACCCGATTACAACAGCAATCCCAAAGCCGGACAAAACATCTTGGAGCTTTATATGATATGAAAAGTTTGGATGATGTGAAGTATGAGGAATGGAGTCGAACACGACTGGATCGCTTATTGGTGGACTACCTTCTACGAAATGGATATAAAGATAGTGCTAAGGCGTTGGCGGAGGAGAAAGATATCGGGCAACTGGTAGATGTTGAAACGTTTGTGCAAATGAGCAAGATAAGGGATAGTTTGTGTAGGGGAAGGACTGTCGAAGCTCTGGCATGGTGCTCGGAAAATAAGAAAGAGCTTCGAAAGATGGAGGTAATGAATACTTTATAGACAAAGCTTCACACATGCTGACACACAACTTTTAGAGCAACCTTGAGTTCATGCTCCGATTTCAGCAATATATTGAGTTAGTGCGAACACAAGACCAGATCAAACTCGTCGAGTCAATAGCACATGCCAAAAAGTTCCTATTACCTTTTAGAGAAAATTACCCCAAACAGGTACAGCAAGCATGTGGACTCCTAGCATTCCCACCGGGCACCCGTGCCGAAGGATATAGCGCAAGTCACCTCCACATCACGCAAACCAAACATCACTAACATTCCTCACAGGATCTGTACAGCCCCACCCGCTGGGCAGCCCTAGCCAACCTATTCACCGAAACCCACAACAATCTCCTCGGACTCCCGCCCATCCCACTCCTCCACATCGCTCTCTCAGCCGGTCTTTCCGCGCTCAAAACCCCCACGTGCCATTCCTCAAATAGTTCTTCCATATCACCCACATCCTCATCTTCTATCACCACATCCGTATGTCCAATCTGTAGTACTGAGCTCAATGATCTCGCTCGCAACGTACCTTATGCGCATCATACCAAGAGTCATGTCGAGAATGACTTGATGATGTTACCTAACAAAAATGTATATGGATTGGAGAGACTGGAGGAACATAGTAGGAAGGCGGGGTTGAGTGATCAGGTGTTTATGGATTTGAGGACTGGGGATATTTTCCCTAGGGAAAGTTGTAAGAAAGTGTATATCTCGTAGTGTGAGGGAGTGAGAAATGAATCAATGGTAAACTTATCCACGTTACTTCATTACTTTTTTAAGCTTTTAAAATCTTGCACATTGCGTAAAATTGTATTTCTTCATCAGAACTTCTGGTGTTGATAGTCTGATACTGATTACCCACTACTTAGCTGCTCTTAATTTTAACCGTATCAAGTGATACTACTTTTATATTTCCACTGCAAAGCAAAAAATTGAATACCATCTAAACTCAGCCGTATTTCCGCTTCGCCTATCCTATCACCAAATCTACCTCTCTATTCACTCATATATCTAAATAAACATCTTCCCATCCCTCACCCACTAGGCTGGCTGGAAAGTTGGCTCTTCTGGGGTAGTGCTGGGCGCAAGCCGTAAACCTATGAATAAAAGACTATTCTTTACGGTAGCGGCGGGAGATTTTCTGAAGGACCTGAATAAGGTCTTTTAGTTTTTTGGGGGTTTTTATCTATTTCAGGCAATTTACTTTTGTGTTTAAGTTCTTTTGGGATTTTTGTGGCAATTTTGGGGGGAGAGAAGAAGGGTGAAGTTTGCGTGCTATGGGCGAGGGTTGGGCATTACCTGTTTTCGTCACTCATGGTCACAGTCATATCATTCTTTTACTATGTGGCATGCCACACTTGTGGGCATTGCTTCGCAAAATGGCAAACTATTTTGAGGTCGTATGAAGATATATATTGCTTAATAGCTAGCTAGTATGTCCTCCATTCCGATAAGATAGTGTACAATAAAGATGCCCCGATGCCACTAGCTTCTTTTAGGTAGAAAGCCAAATATGTTTCTCCTTCTTCGTTTCTTCTGTATACCCCCCGCTCCCCCCACACCGCACGCAAGTTGTGCTTTAGTAAAGTATAATCTGCTCCTGTTGTATTTGCCAATGCTTGCATACCCCCGTCGCCCGTATAGCCCCATTGTCTCAAGACCACTCAAACGGTTTGTTGTCGAGTAGAAGTTGTGGTGTTGAGATGTGCACTGTTGGAGCATATGATTCCTTCATTGCTTTATGGAGTTCTTGGAGTTGAGAGCGCTTCTTATCTAGGTTGTAATCAAATAACAATGCCTTAACATCCTCTGTGAGAGATACCAGGTTAGCTCCTCTATCGCACTTCCAAGCTCTTTTCACTTGATATTGACCATGCCCAATAGTAAGTTCTCCGCCGTTATTCTCAGTCAAAGGCTCGACATGAAACCCTCTGTCGAGTTCATGCCAAAGCCATCCAAGGTCGTCACCAATATCACGTGTATATTTCTCACTATAATAGCATTTGTCACAGAAGCACCTTAGCCACTGTTTCATAACGAGACCACAAAGAATAGCTTGCGCGCTTATTTCGAAATGTCGTAGTTTGGAAATTCGGCGGAGTTGTTGTGACAACGATGAGCATTTTAATAACCGTGACATAAGTATCTGGAATTGGCAGACACTGGCAGACTGATCAAGAACGTCAAACTTAATGGTGCGTGTGAACCTGATGATAAGATGTTGCAAAGCAGGAAACTGTGCGAGACCCTGATCGAAGTTAGAACTGAACACAAAAACCTTTCATGCTGGTCGATATAATACGTACCACGAGTAAAACGGTAGGTAGTAGATGGGATTGGAATTCCAACTGCTGACAGTTATGCCAAATCGTCCATTTGCTTCGGTCAATCGTCCATTCGCTTCGGTCACCTCCCTCTGCACCACTCTTCCAAACAGGCTCGCTAAAAACACAACATATTTCAGCTTATGAACAAAGGAGTCTGAGCTAATCATTGAATACATACCCATTTATTTCCACGGTGACATTCTGCACTGATCTCTTAGCCAAAATCGATAACTCTTCGATTGGATGGCGCTTCAATGGTTCCTCTGGGGACATTTTTCCTGCATCAGGTTGAGCAAGCACCAAAATCGACCGTCTTAATCTAAAAGCGAAGATCTCGCGGTAAAGATGAAAATCCTTAACGAAGGCTTTCTCCAGCTCCGAGCTATTCGCATAGGTGAAAGGATAGGTATCTTTCCAGACAATTGGAGTATCGATACATTCTTGCATTACATCGAGATAAATCATCTCCCGAAGCTCGAGTGGCATTCGATGAATGATTGTTTTCGAATGAACGGGTCCCATGTTGACCGGATTGATGGGATTTTGTGGTTTGATGAAGATGAGTTGAGATTGAAATAAATTAAAGACACGAGAAGATGACAGACAGCATTTATAAATTGTCTCTATGAGCAGTGGTAAATGAGATGTAAATACCGTAGAGATAGATAACTGCGATGCTTGATCAAATGCGTGTTTTGATGCGCTGCGAAGTTGTTGAGATGAGGAAGAAAGTGGTAGAAAGGTAAAAAGTTTAGGAATTAAATAGTAAAATATAAAAATAAATAAGTTTAAGTTTACCGTATAACCTTTGTTGGGTGCCTGAAGATTTATGGCAGGTGCTCCATAGTATGGTCCTTCGCTCTTTCCTTAACTTGTGAAAGGAAGATGAAGCCAACCATAAAAACTACAGTATACTCCACGTGATTCGATCACTTCTTGAATTTCCAACCACAAGTACGGCTGAAGTAAAGACTTTTAGATCACTTGTCTATAACTTATGGCAAGGCTTAATTAACCATATTCATTATTTATTAGTACAGTATACAGTATGCATAGTATCCCACAAAAAGCATGATTTCTCTCACTCACAGCAAAACCTCGCTTATGCCCAACATCCCCTAATATGGCACTTGCAGAGAACTTTTTAGAGATAGCTCAAACCCCAATGGGTATGATATTAAATGTATATAATAGGATTGATTGTACTCCAGTATCAAGTCATTTTGAGTATTCTCATCTTTGTAGCGTCTGATGTTTAAGTCATCTTATCTTGAATTTGTGAAGTCCTGCCGTGTCGCCCATCCTCCAGTGAGGCGGCTTGTTGGAGCTTCCAAGGTGGAGTAATGTTCTCTGGTCTGATCTTGGATTCATTCATCCAAGCAAGGTATCACACCCTGTTGGCATAACCGTAAACGGGTCGGCCACTTACGTGTGGCGTCAGCCCTACGGTTAAGGCACAGGGCAAAAAAATTGGCAAAAGAGAAATTAATTCTCGATGGCGCCAATCTCTTTTTTGAAAAGAAAACCTGCCTATTTAAATTTCTACACACTTCTTTCAGCCTTTTTTCTTTTCAACTTCTCAACTCCATCCACGAATTTTCCATCAAAACTCTTTCAAGTCCATCAAAATCCATCCAAGTCCATCAAAAAATGACTTCAACTGCATGCACTCTTCGTTTACTTCCTCGTAAAATCAGATTCAGAATATACTCTGAAGCTCTCAACGATTTCTTTTTGAAGCAGCCAAACTGGTATAAGCCCCGACAGAGGTTCTTGACTTCCGAAAACGAAAATCCATCTCAAAATGTAGCCGACCTCGAAACCGCCCTTATCCCAGATAAAAAACTCTATCGCGAGTTCCTTGCCTTCGCAGTCCGTAATTCAATCTTTTATTTTGAGGATAATGTTCCGGGAACTCGAATCGTCAAGGACTATTTAATCTACGTTCCAGCTACACGCCCTTTGATTCGAGACTCCTCTCCGTTGATGCGCCATAATATCAAGAATGTCACAATCGAGATCTCAAGGTAAGATTCAAGTCCACCAGAGCAGTTTTATCTACGGCACATGGGCTGACTTGAAAATAGCTACCCCCATGCAAACTCCAAGGGCGATCTTATTGTCAACCAATGGGTTGATATCAAGAACGAGGTTCCTAGAGACGGCAACACTAAACTAAGCCACGTTTTCCAGGTAAATAACACCGCTATTGCGCCCACTAATCTCAAACAGATAGCTAATCTCAATGTAGGATCTCCGTCATGCTCTTGACCTCGAAAAAATCACTCTCCAATTCATGGTAGCGAGCCATTTCGAAGACATCGCGAAAACCTCCTTCGGTGCTCTTACCCCAGCCCTGAGCAAGTGGATGAACTCCTTCCACCATCTGAAAACCTTCGAGATCAAAGCTTTGGGCGTTAAAGACTACTTGGGGGACGAGGGCGCTAGGAAGGATTACAAGATTTGCGAGGGATTAAACACGGCGTTCAACATTGATTCGAGCACTGTAGCAGTTCCTGCTCATTGGGGAATGCTTCGACAATGGAGAGTTAGCAAGGAAGATCGTTTGGTCTGGCTCAATAACAAACAGGGTAGTGGTGGACGTGTTGTTTCTGGAACTGTCAAGAGAGGACGGGGTAGACCAAGATCTACTAGTATTACTCCAAAGAAGGGGAGTGGTACTACTACTCCAAGTACTACCCCGAGAAAGGCGTCGGCAAATCTTATACCAAAGATGCAGACTACAAAGTTCAGGGCTTTTAGGGCGTCACCAGCCGAGAAGCAGTAAGGCGTTATAACTTATGGGGGCGCTGGGGAGTCTGGCCATACATCTTATTTGATTGAAAGGTAACTCCTGGGGCGTAGCTTGGGGAGCATTTTAGAATCATCAATTGCAATTTGAATTTAGAAGCAATCTGTCATTCTTGTAATAGGATCTTTATGAATTCAAACTTGGTTCCTTTGATATTGTTTCCCTGATACTATAAGCTCTGCACAAGCACTTCCTTTGTGCTATTTAGTAGTTTGACATCTCATTACAGACACAAACACAAACACCAATGCAATTTCAATTTGTATTTGCCAAAGTAAGACGATCTCATTGCACATGTATTAGCCTGCGTTTATTCAGGGGTAGTTGAAATATTTGAGGCTAATCCATTGTCAAATCTTGTAGGTAGAAACTGCAGAGTTCCATCTCACTAAAAACCCAAGAGAGCATCCATAGATACCAATATTGAGTGCGTATACTGCCAGGTAGTTATGTCGTAGAAGATTAGACGCATAAATTTGATATAACCAGTAGTTCATAAAATGATGGGATGAATTCAAATATTTTAGAACATCTATCTAAAATCTTAAATCAATACAGAAATTGTAAATAAATTTCCCCTCAACTCAATAAAATGTATATATACTGTCTCATTGATATGGTAACTATAGAAATACCAATAGATAGCAATAGTACTTGGTTTTAGACGAGGCTGTAAAAAGATAAGGAGGGCCCTCCGGACATCGGCCCTTTCAGCCTGCCCACCGATGCCGCAAGATTATTTAGTCCATCTACCGACCTCACAGCTACTATCTCTAATTTACAATCCAGATTCTACTTTGACAATTTGCTTTAGAGGTCGGCTTGCTTCTTTTATACCCTTCTCTAACCTCCAATATTCTTTCTTTTGTTCAGACACATTCAACATCAAAGACTTGTCCCTTTCTACTTTCTCCTTAATCTATCAACCTTGCTTAGCGACTGCAATGGCTCAGCAATGTACATTACGAAAGCTCTCTCTTGAGCTCAGACAAATGATTTACAATCTTGTAATCTACGATCCGCAACCGCACAGCGGCGCTGCTACTACGCCGCCATTGAGCCAAACGCATGAGTTATCTAAAGCCCTCATTCCTGATTCTGAGTTATTCAAGGAGTTCAGCGACTATCTGTCACTCTTCGTTCACCATATTGCCGGAACTGATATGACGGAGGAGTTCATGAAGAATGCTTCCCTGGACGGTTTATCTCCCCTCAAACTGGCATGCATTCGCGAGGTAACAGTTGATATAAACGGGTAAGCGCTAATAACACATTGCAAGCATGAAGCATCTAACAAGTCTCAGATATTTGTCGTGTGGTCGCGCCTGGGGGGGAGATACATGGCTTTTAAGAGAGTTTCGAAGCGAAGCAGGTGTTATGCAGCGTGTGCTCTCTGCAGAGTACCCACTTGAGAGTAGAATCTGGGCCGCAGATCTATTCAGCACACTATGCAAGGTAAGTCCTCACCAGCTACGACAATTACAGTTTCTAATAAGCAAAAGAACCTAAAGCGCCTACCGCAGCTCTCGAAGCTTACTATCTCTTTTCTCACTCGCACACAACCGGTTCGCCCTATGATCCAAAAAGTAGACGGCCTCGGTATAAAAGCGGCTGATTTCGGAATTGACTTCAAAGACTTCCCAAGTCTTAAATCCGTGGGATTTTTAGGCTATTATAACTTACCCGACACCTGTAACTGTCACCCACGTCCAGGGCTTACCACATTACTGGCGCCAAATTGGAGAGCTTATCAATGGCAAGAGCAGTTTAGGAACTTATGCGACTGTGACCCTGGAGTACTTGATCTTTCCGAGGATGAAACTATTCCGCCTTGCTTTCGGTGTGCCGATGGAAGCGGTATCTGGTCTCGTCTGGATGGTCACTTTGATGTGAAAGCAAAGGGCTACTTTTCGGCTTCTACGTACATGCGTATCTGGACTGCTGGAGGACCCGACCAGTGTCTCAAATGGAAGGATGCATTTGGACTGCTGCTATGAAAGTAACCGACTGGGATATGATTTATGGAGTTAGAGCGGCTAGAGGGAAAATACAACAGGGTGCTTGGGGTTTGGTCTTCTCAGCAGGGAGATTTCATATATCTGCGGGTGGTTATGGAGGGGTCCGAGGGGGACGTTCTTATTGTCAACATCGCACAAGCCCACCTGCACGAAATGTCTTTAGCTTTCATCTGAGATACCTCACGCACCTATTTCATCCCATAGGTTAATATCGGAGTTCCTGAAGCCTTCTATAGAATGTTACATGCAAGTGATTTTTGTGAAATTCGAGATCTATTATTACCGTTAATCGCAGCCTATAAATTACTGCACCGGCAGCATCACCCAAATTCTAAAAAGCAACCAGGTAACCAAAACGACAATTAAGAAGATTCCAAGCGGCTCCAGTTTATGCGAAATCACAACAGTGATTGTATGCCCCAGTAACTATTTCCATCCCATGCATCGCATCTCATCGCATCATCCTCCACATCTTTCACCCAGAAGAAAACCCATCATCCCATTCCCATTTTCCTATAACTCCCGTTCTCCCCAGCCTACAAAGCAACACACAACGCCTGTCCAATCTGCAAATTCGTACACCAGGGATTAACCTCCTTATTCAGCACATGCAACAACCGCAACGTAATCCCACTCTTCTGATCTACATCATCGCATGAATCGTCTACCTGTACAACGTAGTAGGCTGCGCAGTTTGGGACTGTCCCCGGGAATATGGTTCCGATTGCTGTTGCTGCGTTGGTGGTGTTGGTGGCGTTGCCGGTGGTTGTGGTTGCGTTGGTATTGTTGGCTCTGAGATTGGAGGAGATTATTATTATGCTGTTGGTATGTTAGTTGGGTTAAAATGAGGGGAGGGGAAGGGAAGGAGGACTTACTCCCGTTGGTGGATGGGGGAGGCGCGGGTGATCGCAGCGGTTATGAGAGTGAGAATGAGGGTTGTGAGTGAGTAATGCATCTTGTGGTATGTAGATATTTTGGAAATATAAAGTTTATGTACAAGTAGTTGAGTAGGTGGAGAAAGGAAGTTTGTTTCTTGTCAATTAATAGAAAGATTGAAATGAATATAGCAAGCACCAGGCAGCAAGCGGAGGAGTGTATTAAAAGTTTAACAGATTGAATGAAGGGATAAACAATTCTCATGACCAAACTTTGGCAGGTACTTTATACTTTTTGGCCCTCACGAATAGGTTTTTTGTGATAGAGAGCTAGGGTTTGACCGGATCGTCAGAGTTTGCTCCGCTACCTTGGGTAATGTGGGAGATATATAGAAGTTGGTCTTTTCTGGGACAAAATGGACGTATTGAGGAGGTTCTGCGAAACTAAGAGGGATGTTATATAGATAACAGCAGCTTGAGGCACTGCGCCTCTGGATTTTGAGGCGGGGAGACCGGAGTCTTTGTTGAAGGCGTATTTTGAAGCTTTAGATATTCCGAAAGCACGATGATGTGTTGAATATAGTAACCGCATTTTTACAATTAATAAGCTCTAACTGAATTTGAAGGTAGAGTGTACAACTAATAAGGTATTTTTGATCAAACATGGATGCAGTAAATGATGTTCCCGGTCTTTCCAAAATCATTCAGATGAAGTTCATCGGAACCATTTCCAAACCCTTCTGTCGCCGTTCCACTACGTTTAAAGCTAAGATCATTGCACCACCAAACTTACCGTAGCTTGGTACAATTAAAAAGACTTAAATTATGCTTAAATACATGGCGCATCTCCAGATACTGGAGTTTCAATTTATCCGTGTGTCTTCCTGGCTTTTGTTTCATCCAGTAAGGACGGACTGTGTTCATGAAACATCAACAACTGGTGATGCACTATAAGGAGCCCGCTGTTGGTGGCTATATATAAATGAACACAATTAAAACGTTGAATACAGTTCTTCCTATTTATAAATAGATAGGTAGCAACTACTCTAATGCATGCTGATGTTGAGCTTATTCTTTACACTGTCAAATTATGATCACTTTT
>JWJB01010142.1:0-24345 GCA_000812895.1 Rutstroemia sydowiana | reverse complement strand
ATCCTGCATGAAGAAATGCATTCCTCGAGAATACCGCGAAGGAGAACTCAACAAAGGCGAAGGAGTATGCATTGATCGATGTGCTGCCAAATTTTTCGATGTACAGATGAAGATTTCAGAGTTATTACAAGCGGAAGCTGCTGCGAAGGGGGCAGGTGGAGGAGGGTTTGGCGGTGGTTTTGGGGCGTAAGCTCAAGAGGTATTCGGGACAGATGATGGGCTGTACTATTGGTTCATGGTTATGAAGATGATGACGCAGTTTGGCACATAAGATGCAAATACATAGTGCGATGATTGAGGGTGATGAAATCCCCATGTTATTCAGTATTGTACATTAGAAATTTGGTGAAAAACGACCAACGGCGTTTGTGTCCGCTATAACAACCCAAAAATTCCAAACTCCAATCCATACTACCATGCTCATGTAAATAAATGCTCGATGGGTATTCCCAAACGCCGGCTAAGATATCAATCAGTCTTCGTTAATAAATAATGTGCGATGATTAAGGCCTCCTCGGTGCCACGATATTTGGGCCGGTACCGATGCCAGTCAATGAACGAACAATCCAATGAGCCCAGCTTTCCTTTTTGAATTGTTCCTCGAGTTCATCCGCCCGGCTTTCTAAATCATCTACCTGCCTCTCGAATTGAGCAACTCCGTCCTCTACATCTTGGACTTTAGAGACCAGAGAGTTAATCTCATATTCCAACTTGGCCCCAAGAACTTCAATGTCTCTAATGGATTCGGTAATACGAGAACGGCCCTCACCAAGGGTGTCCTGTGCGTTTTGCCTCACTGCTTGATAATTGTCTCTCAGCTGTGAATAAAGTGCTTCAAGCTCATCTCGATCCACAGCAGCTTGCTCGTCAAGAGCTTCAACATCACTGACTTTTTCTTGGACCCATGGATTAATACGATTTCGAAGATCACATATCTTCTCATATAATCGTTTGAAGTCTTCGGCGATATACTTCTGTTGTTGCAACAAAGCCCAGTCGTCCGTTTTATCGACATCTTCCATTGTACTTATCGATTGCCAAGTTAATACAGCCTCTTCCGCATCACTAAATGACATCTGTCGAGGCCAGAACGCTTCACACCGACGTCTAGACGCCTGAGACACATCAGAAATGCTGTGTCGTCGATGTAGTAACACCACGAAATCATGGTTGTTACGTTCGGCTTCCAGGACCGGGCCTTCTAGATCACCATCACCACAAATCGAACCTGATATAGAGGGTTCTTTTTGTACAAGTTCACGGCGAATCTCCGCTGCTTGAGCTTGCCATTGTTCCTTGGCTTCAGCAACCCTTCTACCTTCCTCTTGCTCGGCAATTAAGGTTCTTTTCGGTATACTCACCTGTGAAGCACCACCAGGCGAATCGGCACCACGATTGCGAGCTAATGCAATCCCCGAGGTGAAGAGATCTTTGGGCTTTGGAAACCCATTTTGATACTCCTCTGGCTTGTTCTTCCAAGTAAACGCCTTCCCAACCATGGCGGGACTAGACGGTGTACCAATCGCTTGTGGAGTTGCAGTGAGATTCCCTGTGCTAAAATAATTACTAGTCTCATCATAGCAACCCCCCGCTTCATCTTTTGAGTGTTTGCTAGCATGGCCACGCAAGCCAACAGCGTCTTTAATTCGCCCGAAGCCAGATCTGGCATCATTCATTTTACCTGTGACGCTCTTGAAAACTGCTTTTCGGAGTTGCAACTCACGTTCATTTGGACTGTCCAATATGCTTGTTGCTGATCCCGATGGCTGAGCGGACTCAATCTCGCTAGAAGTCCTGTGCTTGCGGATTTCAGATTCATCCTCTGGCGGTAGCCAATTCGATGCACTATGGGACCACATATATCCACCTTGGTTGTCTTTGGTGAATGTCATATGCTTAGCATCTGCATCTGATTTGCTATGGTCTTCGGTATCCGACTTCTTTGATTTGCCATACCAAAGCCATTTACATCTCGCACCATGTACTAAACCAACAAAACGATCGATATCCCAGGTCTCGATGTCAGCAATGCCAGCTTTGTCGCGACCAACCATACCCATGACCATTTCACCACTTTTTCCACTAAGCTCAACCACAGTTGACTTGACGGCCTTAGGTACAGCCCACCCTTCACCAGCAGCGGCTTTTGCGGTAACCTGATGTAGGCGCTGTAAAGTGTGTCTGTCTAGTCTTCTCGTCCGTTCCATTTTTTGTGATTTCTGGAAATAAGCTATGCCACGCTTAAGACTATAGACGTCAAATGCATCTTTCGCCACAGGCGCACCATAGTAATTGAGACGGTTCCTTGCCCCTATAAGCATGCCTAATAATGCGGCGACAGTTGTGGGCCCTAAGATACCATCGGTTGGTTCGATGTTGTAGTATTCCGATCCAATCTCAGTCCACCAATCGTTAATTGCTGTTTCTGTAACATCGCAAAGACAACCATCGGCGTATTCTTGCTCCAATTTTCCGAAAATCATTAATGCGACTTGACAAAGCTTGACTAGTTCGATAACAGCTCCATAGAGAGGTATGCGATCGCTTGTTTTGTATAATTGAAAGAATTTGGCTTGCGTAGCACCGGCGGGGGCTGAAAGGCTCATTCCAGATCGTCCTGAACACCCTAGCCTTTTCAGATTCTCATTGACAAGGAAATCCTCCCTATGTTTCCTGACATCTCCATCCGGCACAGGAATAACAGTCAATACGGAGGGAAAGCTACTTAGATTCGTAACCATCAAGACCCCGAGAGGTGTGTCCTTCGGTCTAGCATGATATTGTGAAATCGCATTGAAGTAGACCCGTAGCCTTGGAGACCATTCTTCCTCATCTGCAGGAACCCCCAGCACCCCTACCAACACAGAATGCTTGGAATCACCGGTATATGTCGTAATAACAAAAGTTGGATGTACGCGCGAGCATGCCCATTGTTCGACCAGGTAAAGTTCGTAACCTTGAAGCCGTCCGCGGCGTTCAATAACTGCTGTGGCTGAGTCTTCCTCAAGATACCTAAATGGAACAATTAGTCATTGTCCCTGTTAAAACATAACGAATATATGCATGCCTGAAAGCTACAGGGTCTGCAAATACGAAGTGTCGCCGTCGTGGTTGTTGTATGCTTCCGTTGGTGCCATTTGAGGAATTCGATGCACCCCCATTTCGACTGATTTGAGTATCTATGCCATTCTTTTGTGATCTTGAAGCTGTTCTCGAGAGTGTCATAGCCTCCTCTTTATGAGTATTTGGATCATATCCCTGAGGTAGAGGAAATCGAAAAGACATATTTCTTGTCTATTTCTATTTCTTTTCTCTACCCAAGGTTTTGTAGGTATATATTCATTAGGTGATTATGGATAGATAGGTAGGTAATGAATGATATTCTTCCCAAGTGATAAGATTGATAACCGGGATCTATCTTAATGTGACGTCGATGATAAATAGGATATAGTAAGGTAAAAGAACACCTTCATTGTCTATTCTTTTACAAATGAAGATTCCGAAGTAAAGCAGTACCAGTACCTACCTTTAACTACTACCTCCTCAAACTAAATACTAATAAGTACCAGTATTTGAATTAATTATACCAAGATGTGTTTCAGATGACCAAAAATAATTATTATTCATCTTGATTTCATGTAAAATCATTAGATAGGTACGGGCGGGTTATTGTACATTTAAATAATTAAATCAATTTACGGGTATAATATATTATTTTCATTTGAAGAAGGGAAGGGATGAAGATCAAATCAAGACCAGTAAACTTTTTATTTTTATTTAGAAAAAGCATCATTGTACTTCTGTACCTGTACTTTGTGCTGCATCTATTATCGTATCGGTATGGCATGTGATTCGATATAGAACCAAACCAAATCAGATCGCTAGAACTTACTTGGAAAAGTGCCTACTACCAGTAGGTAGTAAAACTTACTAGAACTACGAGTAACTTTCCTTCTTTAGGGGTGGTATATTCTTCTTTAGGGGTGGTATATAGTAATTCAAACGCTATATTTAAGGGATCTCAAGGCTCAGACACTATTTCACACCTCCAGCGAATCAAATATTTTCTAGGGTTCCTTGCCTTGTAAAATTGGATTAGTAACTAATACTATGTACCGGCTTCAGTACGGAATATCTACCGTACCCGTAGTACCACATTAAATATCAAACCCACCAAATCGCCTATCGGATTTCCATACTCATATCATACAATCTGATCATACTTCAACATCATCATACGAACCACTCATACCAGGACAACAACAGCTATGAACATATAAAATCACTTTAATTCCTGTTGAAATAACCAGCGTACACAGAAGCCTACAATTTCGAAATCTAGCAGATGCGATAGCGAAAGAAAATCATACAAATTCAAAATAACGAGTATTGAAGTGGGGCCGTCGGGCGAACAGATAGCTATGGATGGTCTTGAGAATGCACTTTTGAAGCTAGAAAGGGATTCCAGCTTTGATCAAAGTATTGAGGATGTCGACAAAATAATAGAACAGCTTGAAAGGGCGCGGGAGGCAATAGTTACAGGTAAGAAAATGCTGAAACCTGATATTGATCTCTGACATCCGGATCATTGCTTCATTCAACCTTTCGTCAAATTCCATTGAGATGCCGAGGACATTGAAGCGCTCTGTATTATACCCAACATATTTTGGGGTGTGTGCTAACTTGGTTACAAGATCCAAACGCTGCATCTATCACTCTAGCCAAACTCCAGAATCCTCTGAAGAATGGTTTTGACAAAGTTAATAATGATCTTAAGAGTATATACTCGGGTCACAAGAACTACGAAAAGGCTTTGAATGCTGTAAGTAAATGGCCTCTGAAGCCACTTGATCTTTGATCTAACTCATATTTCATTAGAATCTCCCAAAACAATCATTGCCAACAACTATAGATGCTCTCGCCACATATCCTAAGTTAATAAATCGAGCCATTGCCATGCATCTTCTACGGGAAGGTCAATTTTCAGTGGCATCCACATTTCTCGAGGAGGCGCAAAGGTTGGAGGTGAATGATATATCCACTCGCGGATCAAATCCTCTAGAAGGAGATGACGATGATTTTACGTCGACCAAATCCCAAGAACTCCAAGCCAAATTCGAAAACATGTATACAATCCTACACGAGCTCAAACAACACAACCTTCACCCCGCCATAGAATGGGCCCGCGCAAACAGTGCAGAGCTCTCACGACGAGGCAGCAATCTCGAATTCGAGCTCAGTAAACTACAATTCATCTGGTTATTTCTTGGGCCATCTACGAACCATCTCCCAGATGATGCCAATAACGGGCTCACCGGCGCACTCAATTATGCCCGCCTTGAATTTCCGCGTTTCCAGAACCGCTTTCTCCGCGACATTCAACAGCTCGTAACAGCAATGGCATACTCGAGCAATCTACGCACCTCCCCTTACCACCATACCTTCCAAACCAGCACCGCGTTCCATGATATCTCACTAACCTTCACTCGAGAATTCTGCTCTCTACTCGGTCTCTCGGCTGCATCGCCACTCTACCTTGCGGCCACAGCCGGGGCGATTGCCTTGCCCACACTTCTCAAACTCGCTAGTATAGTAAAGGAGAAACGCACCGAATGGACCACTTCAAGCGAACTGCCGGTTGAGATTCCTTTGCCAAAAAGCATGATCTTTCACCCGATTTTCGTCTGTCCCGTCAGTAAGGAGCAAACAACGGAAAATAATCCTCCGATGATGATGCCATGCGGACATGTGGTGGCGAAGGAGAGTATGGATAGATTGAGTCGAGGTGGAGTGAGGCTTTTCAAGTGCCCATATTGTCCGAGTGAGAGTGCAACGAAAGACGCAAAGAATATCTTCTTGTAAGGGACGTCGGTTAGAGCTGATAAGCGTGGTGTATTTCCTGGTTGCGGGGTATGAAATCGTGTACAGCGCAGAGAGTCCACCCACAACTATTAAGAAGATGGGTGTCAATAGGAGCAAAGGAAGCATGTTATTTACCTGTGTATTTTGGGTAGCTGGGTTGGGGGTGGGTGCCGTGTATAGGAAAGGCAGGCGCAGGAGAACCCGGTACGACCTGGTATGGTCCGGTTCCATTTGATTTTATCCGGTTCATGGCATTGCATTACAATGCATGGTATGTGCATAGCATGGAGTTTCTGAATTAGTTCGTTCTTGGGGTTTGCATTTGCTTTATTATGCCTAACGGAATTGGTGCATTTGGTTTGCCTCTGGTTACTTGCACGGGATGGCCTGGAGTGGGTTTGGTATGACTTGACACTATTAGATATGGTGGTAGGCAAGAGCGAGCGGCATTGCATAGTTTATATACAGTGTATACATAATTATTGAACATATCTTGCTCCCCTATTGCTATTTTATCATTTGCCTATTTATTATGCTTGTGTGTGGCGAGCTTAAAATGCTTTGTATGTTGGATGGGAGTGATGGTGGTTTAATAAGAATAAATTCTGAACAAAGTGTAGATTAATATAGGTACGTAGAATTATATGAGCAGCCAAACAGGAAAAATTAGGTATTCGAGGAAAGATAATGTTCCACTACCTGTGAAAATTGTAGTTCTACTCTTCCATATGAGAGATATACATATTTATCTCCCATGCATGCATTCACAAAATACCCAACAACTTTTGAATATACATTCATTCATTCCCCTTGTCAAGAAGCAATATCAATAGGATAGAATAAGATTAAAGGTAGAAAGCAAGAAAGAAAGGAAAGATCATTCATTCTATTCGATCATTGCATACATATCATAGCATATCCATATCAAAATGCTAGAACTAGAAAACTAGAACTAAATCGCCTAAAACTCCTTTCTTTCATTTATTGATTCCAAATCAATCCCTTAAACATACATACACATTCTCAGATGTTAGTCAGATTTCAGATTTACGAATCAGCTCCTTGATTCTCGGGCTTCTTCTTCTCTTTCTCGTCTAAGGAGATAGGGTTCCCGTCTGCGTCTACGATTTCTGCTTCGATATCCATTTTCACATCCACATCTGCATCCGCATTGGCGTGTGCATCTCGTAGATCCATGTCCTTATCCATATCTGTATCCTTCTTGGTAACTTCTTCTTCGGCTGTAATGGTGGGCTTCTCTTCTTCTTTGTCTTCTTTCTCCTTGGTTTCCGCGTCTTGTTCAGTTTTAGGAGTTTCTTCAGTTTCTTCTCTGATTCGCTTCTCATCGGCGCCGATCTCTTCCTCTGCAGCTCTCTTAGGTGTAGTTGCTCCCATAACTTCATCCTCATCATGAGGTTCTTGTCGCCGTCTTCCTACCGCAGCATCGACATCAATCCCTATACCCATTTCCATGCTCTGTCCTAGACCGCTTCCCCTTGAATCCTGTGGCCCCATATCCTCGACCCCAATTTCCTCCGGTCCTCTCGCATGCGGAACCTCGATTTCTTCTTCTTCATCCCCGTTCCCCATGCTAGCACTCATGGACCCTGCATTCAACCCCATTCCCAACCCTCTCAATTGAGCTGCAGGCACAACCCCAGCTCTTTGCTCTTGCCTTAATAATTCTCCCTGTGTAACTCCGCCCTCAGCGCGTAATCCTACTTCGCCTTCTCCTCTATCCCTCTCCCTATCCATAGATGCCACTGCTGAAGAAACACCATTCAAACTAACGCTTACGGTCTCCACGCCCCCCATTCCATTCGGTCCCTCCACCATCTGCATATCCTCTGTGCGCACCTGTCCCTGTCCCTGCTCCATCTCAAGCGGACTTGCACCCCCCGAACTACTCGATCCCGTCACCGACGAACCAGAAGCTTTGTTAAGCCATGTGATAGGTGTGAGGAGAGCGCCGCCGAGAGATTCATCCGATCCAAGAGTATTGTTGTTTTGCGCTTGAGTGGGGTTGCGCCAGGATACATTGTTGGCGTTGTTGGAGGGGTGGGTCCCGTTGGAAAGGACATGCGATGCGATGCTTGGGTCTGGGATTGCGGGCGGTAGAGGAAAGGTGCTTAGCGGGGATGTGACGTGGATGATGCGATCGAGAGCGTGAAGGTAGGATGGAAGTGTACGATAGTGTTGGGTAGGGGCGAGGAGAAGTTCCGAGAGGCGCTGAATGGTGTGGGGAGGTTCGGCGGGGAAGTTGGATTGCAGTGTGCTGATTATGGAGGCTAGCAGGGTCGTAGTATAGGTTGTGTAATCGGATTGTTGGGGACGTTGGGGGCTTGGAGAAGAGTTCTCTTTGTTGTTTGATGTGGATGCATTGCTGACTTGGGAATTATCTTCGGTTTTGGGTTGTGAGGGTGGGGAGGAAGGTGGGTGGATGGAGAAGCTATTAGTTCGATTGGCGGTTGGTGGAGGAGGGAAATCTCGTTCAATTATCTGCGCATAATGGTCATTTATCGCGTCATATAACAAAGTCTTTTGCGCCAACCCAAACATACCTTATTCAATCTGTCTGGTAATCGTTCAAGCACACGAGGCCATTGCGCACTTCATTCAATATAACAGTCAGCCAAGGCGCGCATTATATCATGTAGAGAAGAACAAATAGCTTACTAGTCCGCAGGGTCCATAGGTTGCCCTTTTGCGAATAGTCGCAGTATATCATCATCATTGTTGTCTATCTCCATTTTGTAATGTTGCGACAAGATGGATAACTTGAATTGAATTTGAAGTTATTATTAGAGCTCAGGCGCGAAATCATGGCGCGTTTGTGATGTCGGCGTTTATGGCAGATACCGATAGTTCTATGATAAGGCTCGGCACGAATCACGGGTTGGAGGGGTCTTCCCGAAAAATATACCGTCAAATTGAAAGTGAATTTAGGGTTACTTAAGGCCTGGAAGCACTACTACCTAAAAGGATTCTTGATTCTCATTGCAAAAGATTCTCAATTTGTTTTCTAGAGAGATGAATGATTTTCTGAGTATAAACTCTTTCATTTATTAGTGTATTAATAAGGTTATATAGCTTCGTTGTGGGAGCAAATTTCAAGTTGAGTACATCTAAATAAATACTTACCTATTCTCTCCTTGACATTACCTTCTCGCGATGGCTGTGAATACATCCTACTCGAGTATTGCTATAGATTCACCAATCAACCTTTGAAACTTGGGTTAAACCAGTCTACCATCATTATAACGATCAGTTATGACTAGACCTTGTATTATATCTGCCTGTTCTGCGACTGAATAGTTACAACTGGCAAGTCGCCATAACCTTTGATCCTTGTTGTTTTGCCTACTTATCCAGCACACAGCATTTTCTTCCGAAGCCGAATATCCATGGCAAGTTTATTACCTTATTTCGGCAACATTTTAATATTGAAGCACATTATTATCATCCAAATCTTTCTACAAACTGGTAAACAGTCTCTTGCAAGTTTTACAAAAACTCAATGGGCTTGCTCTCTCCGCATCTTGAGTCTCAAGTTCTCAACAGAGGATCAAACCTCGTCAGAATTGTCAAACGAAAATCTAGAACGGAAGCAAGTCTCTTCATACCCCAATCAATTTCCACACATCACTCAACCATTTTCTGGTTTCCATCACATCTAGATCTAAAATGCGGTCTACTTCGAATGGGAAAATACTCATTTCAAGCCAGGCTTGCAAGCTCCGCGGTTCAGCTAATTTCAGACATTGTATCGTATGCTGCAATCTGACATACCTAGTACATCAGACCCGGTAAATGAATCCAAGAGATCTAGAACACTTCAGTCTTTAAGTCGTATATTTCCACGTTATCGGCTGACCAGCCGACAGCAAACCAACTCACTCATCACCTTATTAGCCTCATACAGCACATCAAAACGTGATTTGATTGTCTTTTTTCAATGAAGATCATCCAAGCGTTGGCAAAATCATCCATACTTTATTAGGACAAGCGTAACCAATATCACCTGGAACAAAGGTGGAACGGTGGAACCAAGCCAATAGCTCGTATTCACTTACCCACTCTCGAATGGTAATCACACTATCCTTAATAATACTAGCTCCTAATCCAATCCTCTATATAATGCCTATCCCCTTCCCTAAATCATAGCTTCTTTCTCTTCATACTTACCTTGTTGAAGCCAGCGTAGATCAAGCATTACGAGGCTGCGATACGAGACCTACATTGCACATCGTGGTGTCGAGAATCGTTTACTTGTCTTCGGGCACGTAATCGGCGGAATTTTTGATGGCTTTCCACCTTTATGGAGGAATTTATTATCTTTTCATTGAGCTTCTCAACTTCGTGTTGGGACTTGAAGAAGAGTCTGTTGTGTGTGGACGGTGAATCCGTGGATAGTAACATCGCCAATTGTCAATTCGTTCATTGTGCAACCCCATTGAGCAATAATGATTGTCAATAAGACAATCATCTAAGTAGAACTTGAACAATGAATTCTTGAAAGTTGGATGTTCGAATTGGTTCCAACTGTTCAAATTGATTGTTGATATGATTATTGAGAAGCATTTGTACATTATTAGAACCTCAATGTTCAACCTCGATCCAATAATTAAGCGCAGTTCAATCATTTTTTAGGGTACAAACGTTTAATTTCTTCAATATGGAAACCTCTTGCTTGAAACTTTGATTTGTTAAAATGAGTTGAGACTTTTGAGAGGGGTTGATATTACCGCAGACACTCACTTACTGGCTGTTGCTGGATTGATTGGGTAATGGATGAGAATTTAATCACTGTTGAATAGATAGGGATAGCCTTTGTCCTTCATGAAGCTGCAGGTTCATTTCATACCATTCGTTCATTCGTGTAGTGTAGTGTAGAACTCAACATCGCTGCCGGTTTCCTAGCAGAACTATCTGCATTGGCTCAGCGGTAAAAAGAAAATGGTTGGGCGAAGTAATTTACTTCTCCTACTCACGCTCTTGGCAAGCTCCAGACAAGTTGGCAATGCAGTGCAACATAAATTCTGAAACAAATAATCTTCTACACCCTTAAACTATATTGGCAAATTGGCAAATTGGCAACAGGTGTGGCTTTTTTGTTATGAGTATGAATTAGTTTCTCCTTTTACCGATGGTTTAGATAAAATATATGTTCATCATCTTCTGAATTGATCAATTGTTTATACTCATCAACTTGTCAATAATGTCAATTTTCATATGCGGGCGAGTACGTCGTACAAAATACTGCTTGTAGCCGTAAGTAACCGGCTTGAGTAAATGGGATAGGATGGGGTGTCCTTCATGTGGAGTTGTAATGATACTACTGTACTATATTTTCTATATGTACGCTTATGAATACGAGAACCACTTAAATGCTTATATTCGTATGCACAGAATTGTTGGCAGCAACATCTTGTACATAACTGTGCGTCCGTAAGGCTTTCCTACCGGATATGTAGGCTGTATCAAGGTAGCTGCTAGCTACATTAAAATTTCTATATTCAGCAACACACGTTTTACAGGGCAGGCCATGTAGGGTAATATGTACTCCAGAATCCATACTATGATACCAGGTAGATAACTTTATACCATTCACATCCGTTCGCAGTACATCAGTTGTATCACAAACCTCATCAACGACATATAAACTTTATAACAGCATCAGCATGATATCTACCCAGTTTTATACCAAGTATTTTTTATTAAAATGTAATGATCTTCTTAAATTTATTCAATTATATACTAATATACTTAATATATCTGACAACATCCACTAAATCTTCCAAGCCGTAGTTCCCGAAGTAACGGTTCAATTTTTAAAATATTTAAAAAGGGTACTGTACTCTCTACGGGAGAGAAATAAATGATCGATTGAGGCAAAAGGATATAACACTTTCAATTCAGCATATTTATTTCACAACGCTGACTATATAAAATCTAAGTACACAGATCCAACATTAAATACTTTACTATTAATATAAATCAAAAATTAAAAAAATCCAACATTAATTATATTTTTGAATTTGATTTGTTATAATGTATAATAATATTCGCCTATGCCTCAATCGATCATTTATTTCTCTCCTGTAGAGGTACTGTACTGTAGAACTACTAGTATTAGGTAGCTAGTAATAAGAACTAATAAAGTGTGGGATCTATTTTTATGCTGAGCCTCCTCCTCTCACTCCACCAGCTCGTTTCTTTTTGACTGCGCCCAATTTCCAAGGGTCTCTTAACAAACAAGTACTTCTTAAATAATAAATAATCATAAATCTACCTGGTATAAAGTAAGTACATAGTAAAAAAAAGAAGATAGAATGACTTCATTGCTTCTAGAGTAAAATTATGAGGCTGGTGATGACATTTTATGGATATTTCTCCATTAAAGTAAAAGAGAAAGTAAAGTACAGTAATCTATCTAGCAGTATCTATCTTTCATATTTTCTAGAATTTTGATAATTCAAACTCGGCAACGTTATTAGCAACCAACACCACCTGAACACTTGAAGATTTGAACATCTGAACAAAATCTGAACACCAGATCAGCTTCTTAATTATTACTTATTAGTTTTATTTATTGTATCTACCTAGTACCTAGTAGGTACCTACTACCTATTTTCTCAATACTGGTACCTCATTATTGCAATTAATATCCTAAATCCAAAACTTTAGCGATAAATTACAGGGATTCAGAACTGTTTTCATTCGCACTTCTTTCTTCAATAATATACTATCTGTACTGCTTTGCTTATACGCACACAACATAAGAGTTTTTCTACTTCAAGTTTACCCGTCCTGTACCCTAATCCCTTTCCCCTCCTACTCCTAAAAAAGAAAACAAAATAATTAAAAAAAACTTTACATCGCCAAGGGGAAGGCCAAGGGAAAGAAATCTTATAGTGTTTTTTCTTATTTACGAAGTATACGCATTTATACGTAAATTGATTCGAAAGTTATTATTCTCTTTTTCATCAGAAAAAAGATCTTTCCTTTAACTCCCCCTCAAAAAAGTCAATTTGATCTAAAAAGTACACACGACTACTTTATTTTGTTTCTACAAGGGTGCAAATATTTTACCAAACTCCAAAAGGTGCGCCTACCTTACATAGGTACCATAACCTATCTACGAGTCTAGTACCCTACAATCTCATCTTTTTGACCCGCGCACCACCACCCACACGCTTCGTCCTCCTCCTAAGATTTCCTAAGATTTTCTAAAGATTTCTCCTCTTCTTTTCCCCATCTCATCTTCAACTCTCAGACCTAAAGTACAACACGATCTTTACGTACCAATACTAGTACTCTCCTAAGAAGAACTTCAGCCCGGTCGCTTTTTTCCTCCTTTCCAATACCAATATACCAATACCAACACCAATCAATACCAGTATATCTTCTATCGAAAAGCCCCCTCAGCCAACACCTTTTGACCTCGAACTCGACCTTGGATTATATTCCTTATCGAATCCTTCGTTTTTTTGACCTTATTTCAAACCTTTCCGTCAACCACATTCATTTCACTACTTCTTCTCTTATCTTGAAAAAGTTATAACCCTTTTCGCGACTTCTTTTCATCGCCCACCTTGATACCCCTACATATTTCAAAACCCCCCCTACAAAAGGAATCAACGCCACACTCAAGGCGTTTCAGTTGGTCCGACCTTTAATCGTTCACCACAACGCATTATCAAATACAACATCATTTCACTAAACTTTTTCGCGATTTACTGAAAGACTAGCCTACCTAGTTAACGAAATCATCCGGTCAAAGTTCGTCGAAGTTTGCATAGATTAAGTTTCTCTCCTGAGACAATCACCATCGTCATTGAGATCGAGATCGATTTGCTTCGTCCGAACAACGCTTTCAGTTATTTGTCGTTGAAACGACTACGGAATTTCACATTGTGGCTTCCTCTACAGGAGCCCTCAACACCGCAGACGTGGCTTTCAGACACGATTCTAGCAAGTCCCTTCTGGCAACGGATCAGGGACCATATCAACAATCAATCGGGGGTTATTTTCATCGAGAAGGACTTGCATCAGGAACAGACGGAGTACCGGTTCGAAAGTCTACATCAATGTATATTCCAAACTCAACATGGTCGTGGACGTTCATGATCTCCACGACTATTCAGGCAGCAGTGGTCCTGGCGATTGAATCGTGAGTTGGGTGGTCAACAATATTTTGGATTATAAAAACTAATTTAATTGTTCAGCTATGTTTTCGCGAAATTCCAACAGAGTTTAATAGAAGGCAAACCGGAAAACGCTGTCGATCGAACGATTCCAACCTACCTCACATTATTTATTTTCGGTTTCCTTTATCAAGTGGTCTTAGTCTACGATTCGTTGCGACTCAAAAACACTATTCAGGTCATTGGTCTTTGTATGTACAATGGCGGAATGCTTATATACGCCGCTATCCAATACGATCAGATTCAGGATGCGATATCAGAACTGACTGAAGAAAATTATATCAACACGTCTGCAAGGGTATGGCCGGATGTGCAACCAATCCTGCTAGCTGTTCCATGTATCATTGCGTTCTTCATCATCGTTATGTCCTTCACTGCATGGAAGCTGTACGACGAATTTGCCTGGACAATTTATAAGCACATCAGCGCAGATTTACGTATGAAGCGCAGGTTTCTTGCATACCAGGTAAGTCAATATAGGCCCTATATGGCTTGAGTAGGCAGACGCTAATAATCGTAGATTTATATTGCCTTATTGAAATTCGATTTTTTCTTCTTTTTGGGTTTCACAGTACAATTCCTTGTTATCGTTACCGATATTAAGGACTTCGAATTCGGATTGACGATTGCCGCCATTCCAGTTACCATCTTCATTTTGTTCATGGCTGCATTTTGGACACGCCGTGAGAATAAGGTTGGGATGTACATCACAATCGGTCTCTTTGTTTGTGGGCTGGCATACTTCGTCTTCAAACTTGCCCGCATGTATCAACCATCTAAAATGGAAGACTACCTACCAGTCCGAAAGAACTTGACGAGTTTCGCAGTCATCACCATTATTCTGATTATCCTGACGATCGCAAATGCTTCAGTATGCACCTCGAATTTTGATAAAGGTCTCAAACCACATTTGAGGAAACGCAAGATCGGTGGTGAAGAAGAAAAGATTGATCACATGACGGAATTACCAGACCTCAAACACCCACACGCAACAGCATCGAACCGAATGACGATAGATTGAGCTGTGGAAAAAAAAAACGAATTCTTTTCGAGGGAGAAAAATCAAATCATAGAAATCTGGTATCAAATTTTCGGACTTGGATCATAATGGTTTGTGTAGGACTGGATGTACACTGAGATGAACTACGACTTTGGGTTTTTTTTATTTCTTCTCTTTTTGTTTACTTAACTTTCATGCTTTTCATGTTGTTGGATGCAGACCCTATTGAGCGCAACTCTTTTTAAATACCTGTTTGGTCATGGTGGCTGCGGCTGTCACTGTGGCGCGTGGGGGAAAATATCCTCTCTTCATACCCGGATTTGGCGTTAAGTTTTGAGAGTTTGCGCGTTTGGGATGGGGGGATGGAGTTTAATGGAGTATATTTATGCGTTGGAACTCAATGGCAGTCAGAGCTGGCTTCATTTTGTACCTTGGGAATTCCAGCGCGCGACACATGGGCATGATGTTGCATGGTATAGCATAGCATAACATAGCATATCAGCGTGTTGAATGCTAGAGAAGGAAGGGTGGGGAAAAGGGGAAAGAGGGGCATAGCATAGTAGCATAGGCATATTAGCATGCTTGCATGTGTGCAAAGCATAAGTGAAGTGTGAGAAAGTTTTTCGCTATTTTCAGGAAATGAAAATATATGATATGTGTTTTATTAAAAACTTTTAGTGTTGTGTAGTGGGGTTTCTTTTGTCTTGTGTATGTATATATATGTGTTTGTGTGTGTGTATCTGTGTGTATGTATGTAGTGTCATTTGTGCTAGGGCTAGCGACCATTGTAGCTGTGCTGCTTTGGTGCGATGTGGTGTGGTGTGGTGTACTATTAGTAGGTAGGTATATAGGCAGATGCTATCAAAAATCTATCAATCAATCTATTAATACCAGTTATTTCTACAAAGTCTACACAGTGTACTCATGATTAGGGTTGGGGAAGATAGAGAGGAAGAAGGAATCGCATCTTTATCAGGTCTGAATTGATGTGATGTGATCTGGGTTGACATCGTCGTTGTGGGTTGTAAATGTGGTAAATGTGGCGATGGTACGGGTTCACTTATTCGGTGTGCGCATGCGTGTTGGTAGCTTAATTGGTATGGAGACTGGATTATGGTGGGAGTAGAAGTTGGGATTTGAGATTTGATGTCAGTGGATGTATATGGACTCTAGAGCTGGGTATTGATGGAGTTGGGGCTAGAGGGAAGTCGGGATGGGTGGTGGAACCGTGGAAGAGGAGGTTGTGTTGGATGAGTGAATTGAGGGGATGGTGGGGGGAGGGAGAATAGCGGGAGAAAGACGGTGTGGAGAGGATGTAGGTGAATGGATTTATAGCCTCTTTCTGAGGAGGATGAATACGCTGTCTCTCACTCATGTGTAGGGAAAGCATATGAAAGCTGGGGGTATACAGATTGTATATGCTTTGGCTTCGTTGGATGAGGTGGGGTAGGTATGAGTATGTATGATAATCTAACACTTTCCAACCTATCTCATCGATTCTTTGACTCATATGCTCGTTGGCATATGAGCTTACTCGAACAGAATACTACATTCGTTTTCCTTCCCTTCGAAAAATCACCACTTCACCCTGCTGAAAGATGATAGATATCTCGAAAAACAGAATGGACACTACTCCAATCCCAATCTCAAAAAGAAATACTTCTAACCCCAGATATTGTGCCTTCGATTCCCTCCTGCCGGGTGCAAAGTCCATTCTTACAGCAGCAAGAGAAGTGGTGAAGCTAAGATTCAATCGAAATCGTTGCCCACATGGGGCTTCGAATGGTGACTATCACTTATCTCATAACGTCTGCAGTATCGATTGTACCCATTACAAAGTTTACTTACCTTACCTCACCTTACTTCACCCAAGGACGCTCTTCTCGTCTCTCACTCCGTGTATTCCAAAGCAGCTAATCTACCTCGCTCAGTGTTAGACCCACAGGTCAGCTGAGTACAGCACTAAGATGAGTTGGAAACCCAGTTCGGAAGTTCCAGTTGGTGAGCAGACTGAAACATGTTTGAGAGGAATGGAGAGTGGCAAAGCTGGTGTAGGAATGCTTTCTGGTGGCGTGGCGGAGCCATGTTGGTTATTGGAAGGGAAGAACCCACAATTTCATCCAGTGGGATGTTAATCGAATATTGTTTGCGTAGGCTGCTCCATTCCCAACTTTTTGTTTTCTTCAGTTGATCCTAACTCATTAGAAACATTCGGGTCGGAATGCTGGTCCCTTTGTGCTGCGCACTACGAAGCCAGTGTTGATATTGTGGGGGTGGGGCGGAGCAGGGGGTGGCGTTTTTAAACAGCATACTGTTTGTTTACTTAGGGTTTTGAAGTTGATGAACTGAATGTATTAGGCTGACTGTATAAATGACCAGTTTGATGCTTGTACAGCTGCTTGGTAGGGAATGAGCTTTATCTGGGTAATTATACCTCTCGCCTAATGTTACGCGGCATGCATTCTCAATACCACATACTTGTCTTGCCCAGAAGCACAAAGAAATATGCCTGAGCGTTTGCTCATACACAACAGAATAATAGAAGCTCCAGCGAAGAAACACACAGGCATATTTCCTGGTACTTCTGGGCAACATGAGTACTAGCACATGGCGACGAAACAGAACGGGTCTGCCTACTTTCGTGTCCTCTTCAGTCACTGGACCAAATTGTTTCTGTCCTCGGGTCTCGCAAGGAATTTGGCCTTCCTCCTTCCACGGACGTATGCATGCCTAGCAAGATGATGCAAGCCAGCCAACCTACCTCTGTCGCAGCCATGGATGGAGTAGATAAAGAAGTTGGTGGAGATGCAGAGTTTTTCACGATCTTCCATCTCGCCATACTCTAAGGAAAGATCCTCTACGATACCTTTAAGGACCTGAAGTTCTATCCAGTCTCCAATTCCGCCCACCCACGCGAGCATCGTCCCATACGTCACATGGTAATAGTTAGACCTCTGCGCAAACTACTCAAGCCTCGCAACTTGTGCACTTTGGATTTAAAACAGCATCGAGGATTATCCATAACAACTCAGATGAGGAAGTATATTGGACGAAGGTATGAAACATACTTTGTGAGCCTGTGAGGAGAGAGTCCGGCGAAGAAAAATACTTCATTAGTGCTAGTGTTTAAGTCAAGGTTCAGGGATGATTAGAGGGAAGCGGTAGGTGAACTTGTTGTTGGTGGCGTGCCCGACATCGTGGATCAGCCCGAGTTCACCGTCTCCGCAAATCCTGAGCGCTATAGTTTAGAAAGAAACAAGTGCTAGGTAACCTAGGGTTATAGACTTATCAACGTTGCTATTGCGTAGCTTTCGGCTGCGTAGAAGGCGATTAGAAAGAGGACTGCCGCGATAAAAGAGAAGAATTGTGTTCTTTGAAGGGATGCAGTTTCTCCACCCAGTTCAAGGATTTGTGCAGATGTGAATCTGCATTGCTGTGTTTATGAAAGCATTGCTTCAAAAGGTTTTCACATCTTAACATATACATGTATACACACGCACATATCCAACTCACGAAGGATGTAACCCACGACATGTGGTACACTGTTTTGCTTTTGCTCGCCGTTACTCTTTAGGTTGTATAAGTAGTAAATCCAGTCAATGAATATTGTGCATGGAAGTGACAGAACCACCGGCCGTCAGAATGTGGGTAAGAATGGCTTCGGTTCCAGTTGTGGCGGGGTTGGATATTGAACTACTTGCAGGCCAGCGATTTCCCTCCGTGATAATGTGGAATTGCCAATATATTTTGATAGGGATGGCTGGTGTTCGCACAGCACCATATGCCGGTATAATCTATGTAAAGGCGAATTTTGAAGTGGACTAAGTTCGTATCATTTATTCATGCGAATGAGTTTCGAGTCGTCTGGTTGGGGTCATCGCTATTATCGATCGTTCTTTCTTAAGTTAGCTTTAAAGTTCAAGTGCAAATACGTACATGCGATAGTTTCAATTTATTCGATTGCCAGCCAAGAGGTAGGTTTGTCTTTAAAGGCAATCTGATATTTTATATTCAGCCAAAATTAAAGAAATATTGGAGCTCTCAAGCCTATTGCTTAGTTCTAAGATAATTTAAGGATTTGAAATTGAGGCTCTTTCAGAGTCGCCACCCACTTGATAGAAGGCTTCAAAGTGACAGTATATGCTATTTTAAATACTACTACTCGTTAATAACAGCCAACCCAAGCAGTTGTGGGGATGGGGATGTGAGGCAAATGACTTCTTGTGGAGTGATGAGTGATGTGTGATCTACTTCTGTGCAGTTAGAACTACGTACTTGTACTTCACCCACCAGTGTGGTAACGATAATGTACATAAACGCTCAGACCAATATATACGGTAGTCTTTGCACGTTAGAACCGCACATGATTAAAATCTAATGCGATTGGATATTTTAAACCTTTCCTTTTACCCTTCCACATAAATCAATCAACCTTCTCCGGGGATTTCTATCATTATTATTATGCGACAACAAGTCAACGATCCTATACCACTATCTCAAATCACCATATTGATGTTTCTCTTCAGGCCGGTGAAATACAATATCGAGATGAAGTTCTGGAGATCTGTCTGTTAACTCTGCGCCTGGCGACGATGTTAATCAATACACTACAGTCGTCTTAACGCATGAACAGCTTATAACATGGTGGCGAATTCATGAGACGAGTGGAACTTCTGCGGTTCCTACCGGTAATCAAGGCCCACATAGGTATATGGAGGATCGGTTGACCTTGAACCTAAGGTTAAATAAAAAGAACTCAAACTATAACTCTACTGGTATATCAATCCAGGTGATAAACTCAAACCATACTCTATCCACAAACAAGATGACACAGTCAAATTATACTCTATCCACGAACGAGGTGACAACCTTACTGGAAAGTTGAAATGCCATGCTGGAGATTATACATTTGGTAATAGAAATGGCTACAATATCGGAGCCAAAGATAAATTATTACTCGCCTTTGTAAGGTTACTAACTACTTCTGCCCTCAAATATCTGGTACTTTTTGTTCTTGATAGCTTCATGACTTGCCAGCAATTCAAAAGAAATCTGCGTGTGTGGGAAAGTGCTACTTGGACAATTTGGAGATGCCTTTTGGCCGCCCTCATCTCAATTATCTCATCCTCTTCATGCGAATGAGTTTGTTTTATTGGCGTTTGGAGTTACCATCAGTTCTGCATCGGTCTTCTTCATTTCATGCTTTTTATCAGTCCCATTTATTTGTTCGATGCGATGTTTTCGTCATCTTATCTTATGGGTACAAGTTCTACCTGGGGGTGTTGAAAAATTTTCGGTTTCATCTTTTCTACTCTCATTAGATGAAACAACTCAGCTAAGAAATCACAGATTCACTTCTGATGAATGTCGATATTATATCCAAATGGCTGTGATGCTTGTTTTGGTTCAGAAATCATACAACTTTGATCCTAGCTCTACTAGTTCACTATTTCACAGTACATACTGTAATAACTCCTCGTCTTCGGATTATGCTAGAACAGTTAACACGATTTTATAATGTCATAAATAAAGAACTGATGCGGTATTCAACATGAGGTTTGACTTTATAACGATCAAGGCTATGTTTCTTTCCTACAGCCTTTCTAAGATATCCAATAGATATCTTGCCTTTCAGTATGCCAAGTTGTGTCAGATTTTCTAGCGTAACCCGACAACGAGGAGTTACTACGGTATTGAACACATATGATGGGGAACGGAAAGAAAATATTTGCTTGTTCGTTTTCCAAGATGCCAGAAGACTATGCATAATATATTCTTCATCAGTTTGATCGGTCAATTTCGGTTCCCGGATCTGTTTCGAAACTTGCTTTCGATGGCCCCGTTTAGGGGTTGTGAGCAAAAAACAACAAGATGTCTGTGCTTAGCTTCTAGGTTGAACGTGGTAAAGTCAGGCCAGCCTCATGCATTCTCTATCTCTCTGGGCTGCGGTTTTGGGTCGGCACAATGTCTTAAGTCATCGTATTCGAGCTTGCTGCTTGCCAAGTCATAACATGGGTAAATCTCGAGATCTTCTCAGTCGTAACCTCGCAAACCATTTCTCTCGTTTCCTTCCCATCGTAACCGCAGGTCGGAATATCAATCCATCCCATTCATTATTGTATTGACTGCGATAAAGTTTATCACTCACTAAGTACTTTCACGGCCTCAATATCACTAAGACGCACATTACCATGCCTTACTAATATCTAATTCAAATAAAGACCATTGCATCTGCCATACATCATGATGGAGGGGTCAATCAATAACAAAGACTTGAATAGCTCAGCGTTGGGCGCGTTGGAAAATGCGGCGGAGGGATCAGTATTGGCCATACAACATGTCCTCGAGAAGGGCAACGAACTTGTGGATGGACATAGGGATTGGTTGGCTGAATTTCCACTACTTGATCATGGCATAACTTCACAAACTGTGGCCGTCACTGTGATAACGCCAGTATTTCCAACGTCAACAGAGCTTTCAGCCAAGTCGATGATAACTGCGCCACCAGAATTGCGCAAACGAGTGCCACAAGCACAACCTGATTGCAATTCCCAGATCAATCAATTCAAATCACAAGCCTCACAACAAAAATCCCAAGAGTTAGCACAAAAAGCCACAGAGATAGCACAAAAAGTCACAGAGTTATCACAAGCTCAATCCAGATTTAATCAACAGAGTACCTCGTTGGACCAAAAAGCCTCACAAGCTCAATCTCTTCAATCATCGGCGGAAGCTGTAGCCTCGACAGCTACCTCCTCACTATTATCTATTCAGACATCAGCATCATCAGCAATTGCTTCTGCGCAATCTTCTGCAGCATCAGCTGCATCCGCAGCCTCGGCTAGCGCTGCTTCTGCCATATCTAGTGCAATGATGAGTAAGTCTAAGCTCCACTTGATGTTGACAGTTCCCTATTTTGTTGGTCATTTTAGTGATGTTCATCTACCCATATAGGTGCATCATCATCGGTATCCGCGGCTTCGGTCTCGGCTAGTGCATCTCTTTCGATGGCTACAATGAGCGCCTCACTTGCCGTTGCAAACGCAGTATCTAGTGCATCCATGAGTGCAAGCAATGCTCGAGGTAAGCTTTATCTACAACCCTACAAAACCAATAAAATCAAATTACTCACAATCGCAATATAGCCACAGCAACCTTTGCTATCCAGCAAGCCCAAGCTACAGTCGCACTTACTAACGTATGGTACATCCATACACTCTTACAACTTCAATAAACCTGACAAAATGATAGTCCCAAGCAGCCGCATCAGTCCGCTCCTCGCAAGTGCAAGCCATCACCGCAACACAAGCAGCAATTGCCATCGTCGGCTCCATTATCGGATCTTCTCTCCTTTCCATCCTCGCCTATTTCCTATTCACCCGTTATCGCAGACGTAAACAGCGCGAAGAAGAATTCGAAGAATTCGAAGTAATCGAATACGATGAAAAAGGACGACCCTTAAGCCCCACCGACCCAAACAATCCATCCACCCGCGAATTTTTCGAAACTCCCCGTCGAATGACCTATGTGGAGCCCGCAGCCCAAGAATTCGACTTCGAGCCCAAACGCAACAAATTCTGGTCATTTGGTTCGATGAAGGAACAACAAGTACAACCACAACCTAGGATGGATGTGCCAGTAGGAGTACCAGCGACGATTTCGGAAGAATCAACCGTTATTACGGTTGAGGAGAAACCGAGACCTAGTTTGGGAGGTGGGAAAAGAGCGTTGGTTTATGATTCGGATAGGCCGGGGGAGCCGCCTGTGTTTGATACGGGGGAGGAATTGGGTGATATTGAGGATGAGGAGGAGAGGAGGAGGTCCGCATTGAGGGATGCGCTGAAGACGGATGCGAGTGGGAGGAGTATTACGCCGAATGCGATTGGAGCGGCGGTTTGATGTTGATGTTTTGGGTGGTGGGTCGGAGGTTTAAGGTTCTGGAAGGAGAAAAAATGATGACGATGATGATTATGATGAAGTGTTGAGCAGGACTTGGGCACGTTAATGGATTTGATATTGAGATTTGACGATGTGGTTGGTTTGAAGGAGAGGAAGAGGGGGGGAGAGGAGAGAAAAACAAAAAATTATATTCTTATTATATTTTTAATAATTCTCGTACACGCTTGATGCGTTATATTCTTGTTACTTCTTTTTTTTATCTTATTTTCTTACGTTTTTAATTCATGTATGAAATTTATGATGTTTATGAAAAATGATGAGGTCTTCAATGAATTGGGGAGGGGTGCGCCAATATTGAGTTTATAATGTTGGATGGTATTGAATGGGATTTTGGATGGGGTGATGATGGTGATGATGATGATGAGATATGATGAGAGCAGATGTGCAGTGAGAAGGGGGTTGGTTGTATTTGTTTTGTTTTTGTCATGTATTGGTTTTGTTTTTGTACTCTAAGGAAGGAGGAGGAAGTGGGACTGGGGTGGAGGTTGTTTCCCAAGGATATGCACTTACAACCAGGCTGAATGGTTCTCCCTACCCTGACCAATCATCCTAAAAGTCTCCATCCACACTTCATATATGAGAAAAAAGTAATTCCTCGCCACATCGCTCCCATCACGTTCCTTCTTCTCTCCCCCCCCTCTCTTTCCACCCCTAGCCCACACCACACATCCCACACCCTAAAAAAACAACTCCCTCAACTCATTCAAATACTCCACCACCTCAACATCCCTTCTCAAAACCTCTTGATTAATTCTCTTAGGATCAAAACATTCCGTTTCCTTATACATTTGGAGTTGTTGTTCTATGAAGGAGAGGTTTTGTGTGTTCTGTTTTTGGGGGTTTTTCGTTGGTTAGCAGGTGGAAGGGGGTATTGGTATTGCTATTTTGTTTCTTGAAAGGAGAGGGGGGAAGAGAAGAGGGGCAGGTGAAATGGTGCCATTGAGAATTACTAGAGTAGTAGATTATCTCTCTTCCTCCCTCTGGAAAAATCAAAAGAGAGAGCGGGATGTAGTAGCACTAGCACTATGTACCCCCATTCCATCACAAAACACCCAAGAACACACGCACATCATAATAAGAATAAGCAAAGATAAGAAAAAGAAAAAAGAAAAACTCACCCCCTTCCTACTAGCCCACAATCTCTGTAACCACCCCAATTCAACCAACACCTGACTATCCACTTTCCATCGATACCGCATTTGACGTTCCTATTTACTCGTTAGTACAAAGTACGTACTGTGCAATCGATCTCTTTTTTTTGACTTCTGCTAAGAAGTATAAGATGGATGGGGGCTGGGGGCGGAGGGTGGTAAGTAG